>JAKUCM010007941.1:0-12500 GCA_023374145.1 Lepidium sativum
CAGGGGTGATGAGAAAGAGAAGTCGATGAGCCATCAGTTCGTGGAGGTGAATAGTGTTGCTGGCCTCCGTAATAGATGGAGGAGCTGAAATAAGAAGCTTCCCTCTTTTCATGGCTGCTTCTCTCATCTTCGCAACAACAACCAATAAATAAAAATAAATCATCATTAGATAATAGTGAACATACCATAAAAAATGGAAATTAAATTTCTCTGTAAAATCAACTAGAGGATGAAAAATAAAAGTAAAGGAAAAAACAACTAAACCAATGTCTTCTTTTATTAATAAATTAGATCCACAACATCTGATTTATTTTTACAGTCTAAAAGTCAGCACCTAAATTATTTTTAATCTTTCACTTGTGATAGAGTAAGATCAAACGACTGATGCCAGAACTACGTCAGCTAAACCGCAAGCCTTTTCCAAAACTAAAGTATTTAAACTTTTGCAAAAAAGAAGAGAAAACAACTATACTCTCCTGAGTTCACTAATTTGTCTATATATTAATTCTAAAATATCTTTAAAATCTGAAAAGTGTCTTGTAAATTCATCTAAAAAGGAGAAAGCTATATCTATTACCTTTGGCTTGAGAGATATTGCCTTGGAATTCAGGAGCAGTGTGATTCCCTTGCTTTCTTGCTACCTCCATTATCAAATAAAATGGGCTTCAAATTAACTACCAACTTTACATTTACAAAAATTATAAACCACACACATACTCAAATGGATGCATGTATCTATAATTCTATATATATACACCCTCAGAAGGTTCATGCATGGTTCTGGTAGTTTCTATGCTTTACTTGTCGTGTAGCTATTTGAAAATTCTTTATTACTTTGTAAAAGCCTTATCTGTTCTAGTACCGTGTCTAGAGTTAAAGAAAAGCAAGACTAACTCTAGTAAAAAAAGCTTTTTATATATAAGGATATATTTGAGGCTGTAGACAAATGTCTACGCCTCTGTCTGTTCCCCAGAAAAGTAACACACTGTATATCATGTTTCATAAATTTTGCAGTCCTATCAATATCTAAAATTCAACAATTTACAGCTAAAAATAAGGCGAAATTGGTAACAACCGATTGCTATATGTTCACTATATATTATAACCGAAATTTAGATGGATGCACATGCTAACACTCAACATATACATATATTATCAGAAGAAAAAACATATATATGTCTAAACAGATGTGTAAGAGAAAGTATATAAACATACCGGAGGAGGGAAAATGGAGTCTAGTATAGTTGAAGCAGATGAAACAGAAACTGATCCTTTCGGACCAAACAGATTATCAAATGATGATGATGAAGAAGAAGAAGTTTTGGTTTTCTTGCAGTCCATTGATGGATATTTATTAGTAAATTAATCACTAATTTTATAACAATGAACTTTGTAGAGAGAGTGGTAAGTGAGAGAGAAGAGGGAAGAGAAATGGATAATGATAGATTTGTGTTGAATCAATGTTGATAATGAGTTTTGGTTTTTGCCCTAACGACCCAACGGTCTATTATATAACCAACTTCTGATGAGAAGGGAGATGGGTTCACGTGATTACCACGTGGCTCTGCCGCCGTCTTCAGCTCTCTTTGTACTGACACGTGTCTTTTCTCATTGATTCTTTGGATAAACTCTGATTTGATTTTGGACTCTTTCTCTACTTCTGTTTTGTCATTTGGATAACTTCTCTCCACAGTGAACACATCTCCTCTTCTTTTATTGAATCTTTCTCATTTTCATTACCATCTCTTTCTTCTTCCATTTCTGATCTTATAATAATTCCATCATCAAAGTCGACTTCAGCTTTTAGTTTTCTTTTCTAAAATTTTATACTATTAGGTATGGACTAATTCAAGGTTTATTCATAGCCATCCTCAAATATCGAATGTTACGATTATGTCTTTTTTGGGGTATCAAATATAAAATGTTATATTTATACCAATTTTTAAATTTTTTTACAAACATATAAAAATAACAAAGAAAACAGATTAAGTAAAAACATTACAAAAAGATGAAGAAACGCGATACAAATATAACTGTGAAATGAAGAATAACCAAACACCGAAAACGAAGAAAAGGAGTGGAGTCATAAAAGATCTAACCTTTTGTGTCCGAAAGTGTCAATTATATGGATAATGTGTAGTGATCACAGATAAATTGATGTTGATTTTAATGTAGAATGTTAGACATGTGAATAAAACATGAATTAAATTACATTAAGACAATGAAAGATTAGTTTATGTTAATGACTATGAGTCTAACTTTGTGAGACATAGAATTAATTAATTAATTAATGATTATACCATAAGGTATTGAGACTATTTCCCATTAATTCTTCCTCGGCTTATTTTTGAATGATGCAGCACTTTCACTCTCTCTTTTTTCATTATCGGCAAAAGCTCAATCAATATTCAAACTTTCCTTCCCTACAAATCTTTAACAATATTACGTCTAATAATTATATTTTAAAATTGAATTTTAATTGAGAGTACATCAAATACGCTAATCAAGCATTTGATAAAATGGGCTTCCTCGTTTCTTTATTATAGATTTTGATATCTTAGTCACTTACTATTATTATTTTTATAATCAAGGCAAAACCAGTCCTAAGATAAAACTCATGAAGCAAGGACTTTGGCCACAAAAATATTAACAGTTTTAGGGGTATTATAATCAAATTTATGAATAAAATGATGTGTTTTTGTCTTTAAGGGGAGAGATTCTAAACTTATATAATGATTTTTTAAAATATATATATATATTTTTTATTTAGACGTGAGAACATATTAGATCGGTCCTGATCAAGATGATCATATAACATTATTGTCCTAAATTCGCTCAAGTGTTAGGAGAACAATTTTTTAAAAGAAAATACTATACATAAAATGGTGAAAGAAAATAAAACTCAGATGATATACTAATGTACTTCTAAGTTATTTTCGCTCTACTATTACAATATGAGTATACGATTGTATTGGCCTCTTATTATATTATTCACATTTGGTGTCTATTAACATATAAGTTAAGAATATAAAATTTATATATTTTAACCAGAAATTCGTATCTAACTAAGTATATGTTTGAGGGCGAAGTGAAGCTATAATCAAATAAAAAGATGTGATAAATAGATTGATTCCAAATCAAAGAGGGGTCGGTCGGAAGTAAACTGAACGACTGAAGCATATTCCACGTCAATCTTCTCTTTAATCTTGGTTGCATTTAATCTTCTCCAAATCTAGTAAGATTCGCTTTGTAACTTTATATAATGACTTAGAATAAGAATCCACATTATTTCCCATATTTATTTCGGCGGATAGATTTGATATTTTCCACCCACAAGCACATCAAATGAACAGAAATGTCTTTCACATGTTAATATCAAATTATTATAAAACAAAGAGTCAAAGAAATGGTTAGACTAAAGTATTCTTATCCAAATTGTTGGTCCAAAAATATTCACATCTCACATAGTTTAATCTTATGCTAACTTACTAATTATTGATTATTAATAAGTTATATATTTAACTTATACGTGGCTCCTACATATTGGGGTCAAGTGACTTCAAAGCTAAAAATTCAGACAAAGTAAACAGTTAATTCAAAGCTATGAGTTAAGAATAAAAAAGAAGACAAATTACAAGGACAAAATTGAAATATATTAAAAATTGCGAAAACGCTCTTCTCATAGGGTTCAAAATTTTGATTTCTGATGTTCTTTCGAGAAAAAGTAGAGTTCCCGCATTGTCCAGATTCCGAATGATTTATTGAATAGATTTTAAGTTTTATCGGGAAAAATTGTTGACTGCGAGTGTAAGCGAAGATGTCGAACTTGGTGGAGCCTTCGTGGCGTCTTTTGGCAGCGAGCGGCGGAGATACAGTTAAGCTTTTCGACGTGTCCGCCGATTCCGGTGATCCTTGCGTTTTGAATTATACTCCCTCACCTGGTTGTGCTATCAACTCCGTCAAGTGGAATCATACGAGTTAGTAATCTCCATTTTAGTCCTCTTCCTGGTTTTGATTGGTTGGTGAGAGATTAGGAAAGTCACTCAAGTATTGATTTAATCGTAGGTATATGTAATGATTTAACCAAATTTTTACTAGAACAAATCTGGATATTCTGCGATTTACTGTTCAAATTGAGTTCAGTGTTGAACTGGTGTTCACTTTAGGGATCTTGTTTGGGAGTATTATGGTAGTAAATGAAGTACTGAGATACAATTTGATTCAATCTGGAGGAATGATTAATGTTTCTGTGGTATGGTTTATGTGGAACGAGAGTATATGTTCTCTTGATTCCAGTTTGTAGAAGTTATGTTTTTTATTGGGTTGCAGATTTAGTTGTGGGGAGTACGGGAGAAGATAAGAAGATATCCCTGTGGCGGAAAAATGGACAGAGTTTAGGAACAATTCCGGTTACTGGGAAGGACGGTGGTGATGCCGAGGTTATTTTCTTTCTAAATGAGTTCTTCTCTTCAGTGATTTTGATGTTATTACACTTATATGCTTGTGTTATAATGAATTCAGGAATGTTTATCAGCTATTAGTTTTAGCAAAAAAGGGTCCAGGTACATGTGTTCTGGAGGAACTGGTCAAACTGTTAAGATATGGGATCTCCAAAGAAGGCTTTGTATTAAGAAGTTGAAGGGCCATACATCGACAATTACGGGGGTAATGTACAATTGTAAAGAAGAGCATTTGGCCTCTGTCAGTGTTGGTGGGGATCTGATAGTCCACAACCTTGCATCTGGAGCAAGGGCTAGCGAGCTCAAAGATCCAAATGGGCAGGTTGTTCAGTTTGTACATGTTTACTTCTTTCCAAAGCTCAGAGTATTTGTCATCAAACTAATTGGTTTTCTGATCGATTCAAGACCAGGTATTGAGGGTGCTTGATTATTCCAGGTCCAGTCGACATCTTCTACTTACTGCAGGTGATGATGGCACTGTGCATCTGTGGGACACAACTGGTCGTAGCCCAAAGGTTTTGCTCTTTTACTTACTGCGATTCATGTTGAAATGAGTGTATTTTCTATTGGCTCTCCTGTTAATTTTCAAAATCTCCACTGGGGAGTGGAAAGCCTAGAAACTGTCTCTGGATTGTGCAGATAACATAAGGCGGACATGTTACTTTTGCTCAAGACACTATTGCTTCTCTTAATATCTGGCATCTGTGACAGTTTGCTTTCATTTCCACAGATTTCCTGGTTGAAGCAGCATTCTGCACCAACTGCTGGTGTTTGTTTCTCTCCATCAAACGAAAAGGTAGCTGAGCCTCACCAACCACTCTTGCTACACATACCCAAAGAAGTCAGATAAAAGTGATTGTCATATTTTTATCTGTAAACATGTGCATGTACACCCTCCATTTTGATAAGCCTGTCTAGCGCTCTTTAACATAGAGGTTATAGACACAGTATCTAAGTATTTTACAATACAAATAATCTATTGTAACAGATCATTGCTAGTGTGGGGATGGACAAAAAGCTTTACACTTATGACTCTGGTTCCAGAAGATCTTCGTCCTGCATTGCTTATGAGGCACCTTTCTCCTCTTTGGCGTTTGGGGATAATGGTCACATTCTGGCAGCTGGAACCAGTAATGGTAAAGTAGTGTTCTACGACGTCCGTGGAAAACCGCAGCCTGTCACCATCCTGCACGCTTACAGTAGTTCAGAGGTTTATACATCTACTATCACATGACACTGGTTTTCGTGGATTGTAGAATTTGGACTTATTACTGTTGGTGTTTATTTATTGTCACTATACTAGTTTGCCAGCTGCTTCATCATTTTAAAATCTCCTACAGTAGCAGCGAAAAAACTTTCTTTTAGTGACCTGATGTATACTGTTGGGTTCAACTGACTATTTCTATAGAATTCTTTTTGGCTTGCAAAGCTAACGTGATTTTTCTTATTGATCAGCCGGTATCGAGTTTATCATGGCAAACATCAAAACCAATTATTGTGAATGAGAAAAGTTACACTTCTGAGATGGCTCTTCTTGGCAGTTCTGTGGAAGATTCAGTTGTCATTCCGGATCCAGTTCCCTCAACGACATCCTCAGCTTCACAGTCCGGTTCAGTACCTGGTTCTCGTGGAGTTTCTGGGAGTACTGTGAATGTATCATTAGCAGAACAAACACCAAACAGATCTTTGTGGCCTGGTGGGCCATTGGGCAGACTACATGCGCTTCGTGCCAATGACAGTTTCAATGATGATATGGGTGTATTTTCACCTATTGTTGATGTATCATCTGTTGAAAAGTGGGTTGATAGTGATTTCAATAATAAGGATCATTTAGTCGTTGACAAAAAGTCTTCCTCTTTGCTATTTCCTTCATCCAGCAAGGGATTTCCATTCACAGACGAAGGAAACAAGGAACATCCGATATTTGATTGGAAACCAAGTTCTACTTCGAAACAGGTTTGTATTTCTTCATCAAGCAAGTGATATTATTAATTAGAGTCCTTTTCATAACATTTTCATGTCTCCAAAGTCTCTGTTAATTTTGTGCATGCAGAATACACTAGCTGGACTTAATTTAACTTGCTCTGTAGTGTATGATTCTTTCTCACATGTTTCACCAGCTTCAAACGTTTTTTCATCACTTATGCAGGATGACACGGGGGCTGCTTTCTCGTCTTTTGGATCTACCACACCAACAGCATCATCCAAAAGTGAAGACTCTGCCTTGACACCTCCAGAAGCATGGGGTGGTGATAAATTTTCTGAGAAGTTTAACCAATTGGCCAATGAGAAATATTCTGATAAATTTAGCCACCTGCACGCACCTTCACGGCTTGCGGCTTCAAGCACAAGTGCTAATACATCTGGATCAATGTTCTCTAGTTCTCGAGATTTTCCCATGTCGTTTGGTCAGACAAACCTTGCAAACGTTAGCTCCGAATTTCCACGGGTCAGAGACTTCTCTTCAACCTTTGAGACATCATCGACACTGACAGACAACAACTTACCTTCAAGCCCGTTGTTTACGAAAGGCATTGCACCACCTGGTAACATTGATTCATTGAAGCTATCACCAAACTTTACTCGGAGGTTCTCAACATATGCTGAGAGAATCAGCACCACTTCTTCCTTTAGTGATGGGACGTCTCTCGCTTTGAGTTCCCCCAAGATAAAGAAGACAGGAGCAGAAATGAGAGAGGAAGTTTTAAACCATATGTTGCCAATACCAGAAACGGTGGCTGCATTAGAAGCGGGAGCTAGTCCAGTTACCAATGTATATAAAAGTTTCACAAAAAACTGAGAGTTTTGTCTCGTTGGGATGTTTTTAACTGAACTTGTGCTAATCTGTAGCAGGGAGGGTTGAAGCAATCTCTAACGGATCAACAGCAAGTGATGGGTAATAGCAATTTCACACTTCAGCTGTTTCAAAGAACGCTCGAAGGAACTCTGGATTCTTTTAAAAACTCGATTCATGACGACATAAGAAACGTGCACATTGAGATCCTAAGACAGTTCCACATGCATGAGGTATTGTATTGTGTCCTCTTGCTCGAATATTGTCATCCTGTTGTCTTCTTCAAGTGACTAGAAACTATTTTTGTCTTTTTTACAGATGGAGATGTCGACTGTGTTAAGCTCGATTTTGGAGATCCAAGCAGAGCAATTGAAGGATTTAAAATTGTTGCGAAAAGAGAATCAAGAGCTTCGAAAAAGGCTTTAGAGGCAAGACTGCTATGAGAGTTTTGTGTGTTCAAATGTTGTGTGGATTTCATGCATTTTCTTTGGTACGAGTTTTCATGTTGCCATCGAATCCATTTTTTTGTGTCATATTGATCGTTTTGGTTTTAAGTAGAGACCTCGTTTACATTCAAAAATTGCGTTTTCACTAAACTGGCCTCTGTGGATACTGGAGTAGGCAAATCCTGTCGCATTTGCCCTGAACTTCTTTTTTTCCCTTTGAATTTAAAAAAGAAAACGCGAGTCGAACAATCTGTGATAATACAAGTAAAATCTAATAATCAATTTCAGACCAGCCTCGTCCATAATAGGTACGGTGGTTCCGTAATTTAGTGTGATGTATTGAAATTTAAAAACTGACGTGTGTTTGTTTCTCTTCATTTTCTGATTAATCTCAGTACATCGCCCACAAGGTGTAATGAACCAGTCACAAGAACCTGCACACAAAAGAAAACACAGTCCTGGAGTCATTTCCATATTACGAGATGTTGGCGGAGGAACATAAAAAAACGAGTAAGTCTTAATATGGTTCATGTTGTATGTTGCATCATTCTTTCTTTTGACCATACGCCATAGTGGAACTCGAATTATCGTTCCGGAAATCCAAAGAAGAAAAGAAACACGGGTTTGTCTGATACCTGGAAACGTGTGGGTGAGCTACTCTCATGTACACTATCCCGTAGCCATTTTAGTGCCATGGGCAGTGAAGTAAACACCTCACTGTTCCCACTACTTTCATCATCTTCGTCTTTTCCTTCTGCGTTCCCAATAAACTAAGTTGAGATATGGTCCAGGGACGACGTTTCTCTATTTTGTTCTATGATCAGAAAGATCTAGGACTAAATCAGTTTTTTTCTAATTACCTCTTTCACTTTGGACAAGGCTTTTCCACACTTTCTGGAGTGTGTACTGCCATGACAAGTCAACCTGTGGATCATTATCTGGCACATCAGCCGCTGTGCCAACCTTGTGATACACCGACATGTTTGGTACAAACAATGCGTTTTTGAAATGGATACCTACATAAACCAACCATTCATTGTTCAGCTTTCTCTAATTATCTGTTTTGAATCTGCCAAAGTATTCACTTTCTACATTTCGTACTTTAAAGACTTTTCCATTTTTAGTAGTTTCTTTCCTCAACGAAAATCTGTTATAAACTAAAACACAAGAGTCCAGAACTTACCATAGTTTGCGCATGTATTTTTTAGATGTGGAAGCAGTAGATTTGGGTCCCGAACTGACATGCAATTGAACAACAATATCTGCAAAGCAGCCAAATGCTCTCATTCAGATATTTCCAAAGATTGGGGAGCCACAGATAAAAAGCAAACGTAGACATTAAAGGATATACTCTTAAGTCAATCCTTTTAATGGATTTCATCGAGTCTCATGATTTATAAATCCAAGACAGAACAAGAACATGGATCCTTACCTGTTGGCAGCTTTCATCTGACCGTCTATCATGAGATGATGCCGAGCCATTAACAAATTGTTCTGAACTTTCTAACTGGCCGTCTCCCTTAACGGCAAACGAAAACCACTTGGCGCATGCTTCCATGCTTTCCGGACTGTGAGCTCCATCCAGATAAAATACTAGATCTCCTGAAGTCTGAGAATCTGTAGATTGATCAGAGACAACCTGCGCTCGTCCTTGCAAACTAGCTGTAGCCAACCCTTTGACGAATTTCTCAGGCAAAATACTCTATTCCGAAGAAGAAAGTTGGGAAAGGATGAAAATGGTCAAACAAGAGAAGAGCCAATATACAAACAGTGGAATAAACAAAGATGGAAAACAGAAGGTTACCATCTGAGGCAGACTCGGAACTTCAAGTTTACCGATTTTCTGAAGCCAGGTAGAGGCAAGCGAAACTGCTAGAGCAGCATTGAGATATTGGTGCTCCCCATCAAGCCCAAGTTTCTGACCACTTAATAGCCTTGGTGTTAATGGTTGGCTCACTTCAAGATTCACCTGTTAATACGATGTTAAAGCTTTTCCGCAATAGCACCCACACTTACTTTCACATATAACATAGCTAGAAGAGGATTAAAACGAATGCACCTATTTGTGGACGCAGTGATTTCTCAACTTTTACCGTAAAAGAATGGTATATCTAAGGTACTTAAATCAACCAATCAGAAGGTACAAGAAATTTTATACATTCAAATATTTTCTGCCAAATACTCATCATAGGTTCAATAACTAAAACTGAGCATACATTCAATTTGGAAGCTTGCTCTTTAAGGACACGCATGGCTTCATCAGGTTGGGGCACTGTAAAAGCTGGAACTCCAACCTGAAATATGCACAAGGAAGATGAGATAACTGTCGACGGTAGTCCTCACTTACAAAAAGAAATGGTCAGTTTTATTATCAGATATATAAGACTAATAACCACCTTGAAAATTCCAGCCTTCTCACCAGCAATTTTGCCAAGTGTATCACCTATGATGCATCCCCCAGAGAAGTAAATCATAATATACCATTAAACAAAAGATATCTAACTCAAAAATATGTCTGCTCAAATGAAAGCATAGACCTCAAGATTTTAAATTGTAAGTCTAAGAAATTAGAGGGTATGGACAACGATCACGTTTTCATAGCAGCATTTGTATGGAATGCATGAAAAGATTCCAGTTACAAACCTAGAATTTCCATGTGGTCATATCCCAGTGAAGATATACCACATACAACAGGTTTCTGGACCTGTAACACGTAAGCAGTGAATCCTCATTAGAACTTATATAGGCACAATAAAAGCTAATTACAACCTTCCTGAAATAATTCATAATTTAGTAATTGAAGTCTTTTGAGGTTTTTAATAGGCTTTACTGTCTGGTTTAGGGTTTTCTTATAACTGTTTCCCCTGAGTTAATGAAAGAAAGGGGAAACAGTCAGAAATTTAGTAATGAACCCTGGATTTGAATATCAGGTAAATAGATATATCCTACTTGAAGACAGGACCATTTCAGCTAAGGAAAAATGTCAAACGTACCGCATTGGTGGCATCAAATTTTCCACCTAATCCTACCTCTAATATTGCGGCATCTACCTGCATAAAGAAATAACAAGCAGCACCACTTACATTATTAAAGAGAAAAAAATGTTTCAACATATATCATGTCACTGAGTTAGGAAAAATTTCAACAAAGGGTAAGACTGGTATCAAACCTCTTCTGCAGCAAATATTTTAAAAGCTAGCAATGCAAGGAAGCGGAAATATGTAGGCATTGGTATCTCCTCGTTAGTTCTCTCCTGCAAATCAAATAGTCAGGAGCTAAAGCTAAATCCATCATAAGTGCTATACTCACTTATCATATCCTTTATGGCTTGCTTTCATTACTAAGATTTCAATATTACAGAAAGTTACAGCTCACTACTAATTAACTGAGAATTCCAAACTAATAGAAGCGAATTCAACAAATAGCACTGCAAACACACCTTAAGCCTGTTATAGCACCACCAAAAATAACCCAAAAATTTCTCCTCACTTATGTCCACACTGCAGCAACAAATAGAGCATATCAGCTAAAGCGAATTTACACAATTTGAGGGGCAAAGTAGAGATTAAGTGAATTATTTGTTACTTTGGAACTATGCTTGTTAGATCGAAATTAAAAAGGGAGCACGTACACAAATGACAAAACCAATATGTTTGAAACAACAAAAATAAATTAGGCACTGGAAAATAGGAAAGCTCTAGTCAAAAATAGAATCAAGCTAGCAAAGTATTGTTTACAAGCACGTTCCTCCTACGAGCAAAGACATATCTTTTCTCAAACTTTTCATCAAACTTAGAATAACTTACCCATCCAAGCGAAATCTTTCCCGGACGTCAATGAGGTGAGGTGAAGTGAAGAGTCCAGTTCGGAAGCCATAGTTTCTTAAAATAGACTCTGTAAATGCACATGTGGATCCCTTCAGACCACAGAGGAAAATATGTTAGCTGCTTGATGACATAGAAATCAGCCATGCAGAACATGAATCACTTTCATCAAACAAGTCAACTAAGGTTTGAATTTTTGCAATCAACCGTTACAATTTCCTTTGTGCTATCAAGATCCAGAAGAAAGAGCTAAAATGAGGCATCATCCCACATTAGTTATCTAACCACTGACTTTAACCAAGATGACAACTATTCAAAACTGACACTCTATCAAATGAAACTTTATGTATCTCCTGGCTTGCAAGTATCAAACTAATCTCCTTTTCGCACCTGGACCTTAATTATTTAGAAGCCGGGCTGCATTCCTGGATTCAGGGGTCCTACTCAAATTGGAAAAAGCTCAAGATGACACAGTCCAGTAACGTATCTCAAATCTCCATAAAGTAAAAACCTTAGGCTTCTGGCAAAGCAGTCATAAGGACGTAATAGTCACAAATAGTACAGAACTAATAAACTCAGAAGTGGCTAACTAACAATATCAATTTCTCTAATATAGACAGAAAGAGAATTAGTATCATTATCTAGCACCTC
The DNA here is from genome assembly GCA_023374145.1 of Lepidium sativum. NCBI lineage: Eukaryota > Viridiplantae > Streptophyta > Magnoliopsida > Brassicales > Brassicaceae > Lepidium > Lepidium sativum. Next base: position 12,176 of record JAKUCM010007941.1, read on the forward strand.
CAGAAAATTAAAGTTCCTGTACCTTGCCTTTGGTTCCAGCGACATGGATAACTTTTATCTTTAACATGTCTTCTTCCAGGTCAAGTAGCTACACGTTGATTACGGGAAGCGAACATTCAGCAGAAATTAAAAAAAAAAGAAAATGCAACAATAGTTAACATTCTTAGAGAATTTAATGCGCAAGAAAAACCTTAAGATAATCAAAGACTAACTCAAACCGATCCCCGTTGTTGCTCTTATCAGCACGACTACGTTTCGTGATCAAAGAAGACAAAGCAGCCAACGCTTCCTCATACGAATTTCCTTTTGCTTTTTGCTTCACCAC
>JAKUCM010007942.1:0-21876 GCA_023374145.1 Lepidium sativum
CATGGAAAAAATAAATTGTTCTTATTGTAGAACCTCTTTCTCACTATTGTTCATTAGATTTCCACTCCGTGATTGCTGCATATAGAGTGTAATTAGCAAGAAGGTTTTTGTTAGGCAATGGAAGGTTCGTCACTGGTGATGTATCATTCTCACTCAGCCATTCCTCTATCGCTTCTCGATCGTACGTGTACCCATCCGCAGCCACGCACGGCTCGGTCATCACTCCCTGTTGGCGACACCGAAGAAAATAGGTTAAAAAGTAGAAGAAGGAAGGTATCTTGTGTTACACGTAACAAATGGGTTTAGGGTTTAGATAAACCTTGAGAAGTGGACAAATGAAGTGAGCTGGAGGACCAGATGGAGTTCTCGAGAGCAAGTTCTTAGCTTTGTCGACGACTTTTCTAAGCCGTTCCAAAGCTGGGATGATCTGATCTTTAAGATCCGGTCTGTCTCTGCGTCTCAGTTCTGTACAACAAAGTCCTAAAGCAGCTAACTCACGAGTCTCACTAAGAGGCCAAGATCCAGCTTTCACATCCAACATTGACATAAACTCAGCATCGTCCCCAATAGCTTCTTCCATAATATGAGTAATTGCTATTGCAGGTTTTGCGGTTATCAGCTGCAAAATCACAACTCCTAGAGAATATACATCTGATTTAGGTGAGATTATTCCGGTTCGCTGATACTCAGGGTCGATGTAACAGAGCGTGCCCACAGGACTTGTCTTCTTGAAGACGGTTAGTTTAGAAGAAGCTTCGTCTTGGTTAACTATTGTTGAGAGACCAACATCTCCGAGTTTGCTGACGAAGTTGTGGTCAAGAAGGATGTTTCCAGGTTTAAGGTCGCGGTGAATGATGGGTCTAGGCTTGGATTTGTGGAGGAAGACGAGCGCTGAAGCGACTTCTAAAGCGATCCTGAAACGATCGTACCAAGGTATTGGAGGTGTGCCGTTGAATTGCATCAACCGGTCCTCTAAGCTTCCGTTGTCCATGTATTCGTATATAAGGCAGCCTCGTTCGGGACATGCCCCCAGGAGGAGGACTAGATGAGGATGTCGGATTTTGCTCAAGATCTCAAGCTTCAAAACAGAGGTATGATTGATTTAGACTCTCATCAGTAATTCTGTGGAAACTTTTTAGAAAATTTCAAAATGAAAGCAGCTTAAAATTAACTTAATGCAACTAAAGCTCGCAGAATGGTGCAAGTCCTTAGGTTTTGGTCATGATTCTTGTGAAATATTAGACAATTCAGAGATTCCGAGGCTTACTAATACACAACATTCATAAGGATTAAGCTAAGTTTGCTACGGTTTCTCTAACCTCTTGGTCAAACTGTTTAGAGAGCTGAGTTTCTCCTGCGTGAAGAACCTTGACAGCTCCAGTCGTGTGATGCAAGTTACATTTGTAGACGGTTCCATAGGCTCCTATTCCGATCTTGAGATCTTCAGAGAAATCAGAAGTCGCGGCTGCGATCTCTTCCCAGGTGTAACGTTGGTATTGGAGACCGGGAGAAACAAGAGAAGCCGTAAGCTTATCTTTCTCTTTTGCATCTCGCTCTGCTTTGATCTCAGCTTCTCTTCTCTGTAAAGCCTCCTTCATCATGAGTTCTTTAACCTTCTCTGCTTCTTTCATTGTCTCTTCATACCTTTGTTTCTCCTTTAAAGCTGTATCTTTCGCTAGTTCTTCCTTTTCCTTCAGCTCAACAAGCTTCTCAGATTCCTCAAACCGCCGCTGGTTTAACTTATCTAGCTGCAACCAAAACAAATCAAGAACACAGAATGTTAACATAAAGCACAATTCATCATAGTCTATGCTGTTCAGAAACTTAATTAAAACCTTTTTCGAGGCATCCACAGTCTCGGTTTGAGCCATGGCATACATCTCTTGAACTTGTTTCAGCTCGGCTCTCAACTTCTCTATCTCAAAGTTCAGATTCACCTACACAATAAGACCCCATTCAGTTCCAAACCCAAAACATGTTCCGTTTCTCTAGCAAGACAAAATCAAGAATCAAGGCGCTTAGTTTACCGAATTATCAGTCACAGAATGGACACTAAGGAGTCCATCAGACATGTTAGACGCTTGATTAGACACCCAAGAATAATTCTCAGGAACCACAGCACCCCAATCCATATTGGCTAGGTCGTGGTTGTTGCTCGAAGATGAACTCATGTGTTCTCTCCTATTCTCATGATCTCTCCATTTAGAAGCCCAGCTCATGGCGTGATACGCTTCGGTTCCCATTGGAAACGAGGCGCTAAAGCTCTCATCCTTATTAGTTATCCCTTCATTACCACTGTGTACAATCTCCATCCCTCTCCCTGTGGATACTTCCTCTTGGTCTGTCTCGCTGGAACTTGTATCCATTTGAACCACAACGCTGCTACTCGTCGAATGTTTTGGAGCAGGATGAAAATGAGAGACTTGAGAATGTGCTTCCGAGACAAACGAGAGAAATTCTTGGTACTCTGCGTTTCACGTGTTTCCAATTCAGAGATCTGACATCTTTTGAAGACATAAGAAACTATTAGTGGTTTTAAAATTTACCAGAAGGGAGTCTAGGACTATCAGTAGAGCCACTCGTGGAACTGCTTATCTCGATTTTCTCGAATCTTATACTTCCGGTAGACTCTGATTCAGAAGGACGCACGGAAGCTAGTTTACCCTTTGAGACCACATAGACTGTACAGAATCTTGGAACAGCAGTCGCAATCATAGAAGACATATCGATCTTTCTCGAGAAGAATCCTCGAAGAGACATTCCTATTACCAGTTTGGTAATACCTGTTCTAGAAATCTCTTCCCCTATTGCAGATACAGGCTCATGTGATTCCAGCACGAGAACCTCTACTCGGACCTTAATAAACAAAACAAAAAAAAACAGATTTTAAGAAAACAGAGGAAAAGAACAGAAGATTTTGAGACAGAATAGAACCTTTCTCCTTTCGAACATTTTCTTATATGGACGAAGCATCTCGTTTGTATTCCAATCAACTTCTTGTTTATAAGCTGATACAACATCGTCCTCGAAGCTCTGCTACCGATATTGCATTCCCCACTGATATTAAACCGTACCCAAAATAAGAAAATACTCGATCTCTGAACACAAAAACAACAGATTCTGATTCTTTGTGTAACAAACTTACTTGGAGTAGGGATATACATGACAGGTTGACGAACGTAGAGCAGTTTAAAATCCGAGAAGCCTTCAGGTATAAACTTCTCAAGGGCCCAAAAAACGACGTATTTGCTCTTCTTCTTCCCGTTAATGGCTACAGCAACAACTTGTGGTGGTGGTGGAGGTAGCGACAGATGTTCACTTAACGCTCTTGCTACTTTTTTCTCTTCCATTGTTACCTGAAACTTGAAAAACAATGTGCTTCAGACTTAAGGGGCAGTTGAAAAAACTTTAAAGGTAAATGTAACAGAGCAAAGGTTGCTACAAATAGAACAGAAACTTACTCTGTTAGTTTTGGTGAAGCAGACAACAGTAGAAGATGAACCTAAGTTTGGTGATCTTAGGACATTTCTTAAGAGGAAAGAATTGTTGAAGACAGAAGGATCAAGGCCACAAGCAAGCACGTTGTTGCTGCCACAATCCCATTTATACTGTTATTATAGTCAGCTCACTAATTTATAATCTTATTTCTTCTTTTTAGACATTTATACAGACTTTTCTTTGTTAGTGTTTTATTTCATAAAATAGTTTACCATATATAAATCATTTTATTCGTCGTTGAAGGATCTACGTTGGTATATCCCTCAGGGAACAGTTATTATTTTAAAATAAATAAAGTCAAAATAAATAAACTACTCAATGCAGTATTTTTTATCAAGCAATGTCTATCTGATGTTAAGAGGACCAAAAGAACATATCAATATGTCTTCATGTCCAGAGAAAAGACAGATCAAACCACTAAATTAACATCTAAAAACGAAAACTTGGTTCTTCAAGATAAATTGTACACTTATTATTATTATTACTGTTAACATATTATTTTGAAAATTTAGAATCCAATAATTTATTATTTGACTCTCTGTGAGCATGGACATACGTATTAAGCTTAAATTTATAAGAGGTCAATCTTTGGATTTAGTTGCCTGCATGACATTCTCCTACTTCGTCGTTTTTTTTAAAATTAATTATCACTTTCTTACTAAACAATATGGTAATAATAATTCATTTATCATTCTTTAACAATTGAAAAACAATCGTAACAACGAGATATAGAATCGTAGAGGATATACCAAGGAATTCTCCTATTTTGTGCTCGAGTTTTCACCAATGAAAAATATTCTATTTAATCACTTAATTTGCAAAGTCAACTACATTACTATGTTTTCTTGTGTATACTAAAAAAAAACAAAAAACAAAAACAGAAATCCTTAGTTCTTTGTCTGATCAATTCAGACAAATCCAAAATACTAAAATCGGCTAATCGGGAACAGAGGTTTATATTATATACTAAAAGCCAAAGAATGTTTCAGACTACTACTATCGAGCTTGCCATTCAGTATTTCCCAACATGAACTTCGTGTCGTTTCATTATTCACAAAATACAAAGTACGAACACTTTAGAATCCATCAGGCCATAACCCAATTACTAGAAGCTCATTGACCAGAATAAATCAGTAGATTAATTGTAGAGACTAGAAATAATGACTGGTTTTATGGAAGAATTGTGAAGACTTGAACATCGTCCATGTCAGGGTTTTGGACTGAGTACTGAAATGTCCAGCCATGGCAAGCTCCAGCATGAGACCCGTTCTTGTTAACAGCCACAACGGCTCCCACGAACTCTGGAAACTTCCTCGCTATTTTGGAGATTGCGTCTTTAACTGCTTCTTCTGGTTTCATTCCTTGTCTCATGCTCTCCTCAACTTAGTAACCTTCCACAACAGCTTCTACTGCAGAGCTTCCATCATCAACTGTTCTCCAAGCTGCTCTAACAGCGTCAAGGAAAGGCCAAGTACTCACTACTACTGGAAACTTGTCAGATTTCACCAAATCCCCTGTAGCTACCTGTAATCAACCGATACATACAGAAACCAAGTTTCTATTATGAGAATTTCCAAGTCCCCAAAGCAAATTTGTTTTTGATGATTTTGGGCATAGAATGAAATTTCAATCGGTACCCACTAAAAATTCAATCTAAGTGTATACAACTCCAAGCAACCAAAAGAGTTATTGTCTGAGAACACCCATTCTCTCAAAGATGAGTCTCAAAACCCAGATAAAAAACAGACAGGATTTAAAAAAAAAATGGAAAAATGGTAAATTGACCAATTTACCCCTGCGAAATTCGCACAATTTGCTAGTTATACTATATTTTTCGTAAAACTAGTATAACTATGTAGTTATACTCTGGCGTTAATTGCTGAAAATATGTGTGTGTGTTTCAGGATGAAGGACCGACTGCACAGCTCCCTACCGGGATGTACTTCAATCCAATGGAGTACACCAAAAAGGTGAAGATCTCCACTCGTTGCTATGTGAAGCAAACAAAGCAGTTTTTCGACGGGTTGCAGCCTCCACTGACTGATGTGGAGAGGGCGTGGTTCGAGAATCATCCGCAGTTCCGGCATATATTCCATATGCCCATGGAGAAAAACCACATGAGCATGGGCATGTGGATGTTGCTTCTTAGAACCGCTCGGACGGAGACCAACAGTGAAGTTTGGTTTATCGTGAACGGTGTCCCGGTTCGGTATGGGCTTAGAGAGCATGCGTTGATCTCTGGGTTAAACTGTCGGATGTATGAGACGACAGATTTTCGGGAAACTGCTGGAAGTATGAGGTTCAAGAGGAACTATATGGGGCATTTGGGGAGGAGTGTCAGAAAGGAGGATGTGGAGGATATCCTGGTGAACTGGGGACCTCTTACTCAGGACAACAAACGGTTGAAGATGTTAGTCATGTACTTCTTGTGCCATGTCATCCACTCGCCGACCAAGGGCGGAACAGATGCAACACCGATCAATAGCTTCCTATTGAGGGCTGTGGATGATCTGGATTTCTGCTATAGGTACCCTTGGGGTATATGGACATTCGAAAACATGCTCCACGTGATCGAGCATACGATGAACCATTTCAGAGGCACGATCTCGGGTACAACTTGGGCAATCCCTGGTTTTGTACTTCCTCTTGAGGTTAGTTTACATTTGTTAGTTTATGATATGTAATTATTGTGTGGTGTTTCTGACATTTACGCATAAGTTTGTGGTTGTAGTTATTGGCTTTTGAGTCAATACCAACGTTGTACCGTAATTGCCGAAAGGCAATTCCAGACGCAGACCCAAGGTGTCCTCGGATGTGCAGGTCCTATTTCCAGCAACCCAACATGAGAGGATATTCCTTCCCAACAATCAACAAACTCCTTGATAAAACCACGGTTAGTTAATGATTCTTGGTACTACTATGTAGTATACTCTGGCGTAAAACTATTATAACTTGCTAGTTATACTATATTTTCCGTAAAACTAGTACAACTAGCAAGTTATACTCTGTCGTAATACTAGTATAACTTGCTAGTTATACTATAATTTTCGTAAAACTAGTACAACTAGCAAGTTATACTCTGTAATTTCTAATTTTTTTAATTAGAGTTAGTCGTTGATTGATTTGTTTTGCAGGAGATTTTCAGTATCCTCTCTCCACGCACAGATGAAGAGCGCAATTTGCTGGCTGGAATGACAGAAGAGGAGGATGATGAAACTCATGATCTTGAGGTTGAAAGCTGGAGACAATGTATCCGGTCTGGGAAGAGAATCTTGTTTGAAGCCATGTATAACCAGAATGTGGAAGCAAGATTATCTACTCCTCCTTCTGCTCCGACCCAAGCCCCAACTCCGCCTTCTGCTCCGACACAAGCCATGCCTCCGCCTTCCGCTCTGAATCAAGCTGAGGTTGTTGATATGCTGAAGGCATTAATAGACAAGGTGGATCAGTTGAAGAGAAGAGTGACATTGCTGAAACAAGTATAACTAGTATAACTCAAATAACCCGAATAACTTGTATAACTTGAATTACTGTTCAAATACAGGGTGCTGGTGGTGATAATGAACCCCATGATGTACCTGATCAATCTGCAACCGTTGATGCTCCACCCGTTGATGTTGCACCCGCTGTTAGCCATGTATAACTAGTATAACTAGTATAACTAGTATAACTAGTATAACTTGTATAAAAAGTATAACTAGTATAACTAGTTTTAACTTGCTTAATTGTTCAATTGTAGGCTGCTAGGACTCGTGGAGGTATTAGGAATGTATATATGCGAACAAGTAAACGCGCAACGGTTTCTGACCCAAGTTCGGCAGTGACGAGGGCAAAGGCGAGGAATGTTTGAAGCAATGTACAACTCATTTAAGTTAAAAACTTAATTTAGCATTTTCTGTTAAGCAATGTACAACTCATGTAAGTTAAAAACTCATTTAACATTTTCTGTTTAATTTATTTAATGTTATGTTTATATGTTTCAAACATCTTTAAGTCTTGAAGGTTATGTTTATATTTTCAAACATCATTAAGTGTTAAATGTTATGTTTATATGTCTCAAACATCTTTAAGTGTCTAACATCACGCTAAATATTATTATGCTTAAAACAACATCAAATCTACTAGTTATACTAAAATAACTTGAATTTTGACAATCTTACAAAGGACCGAAATATTTTTCGACCCTCTCCACAAGCTTGACAACCACTGCATTTTGCTCCCACATCTCCTTCTTCAGCATCGCTACCTCCGCCTTGTACAACTCTATCTTTTTCTCCATCTCCTCGATACTACATTTCAGATTCTCACACTCTCCTTGTATAGCTTGATCCCAACTTATTTTCCTGTGGAGGCCATCGTTCTGTCGGTGGAAACAACATCAGTTCAACTAGTTATACTAGTTATACTAAACTAAACAACTTCAGTAATACTAGTTATACTAGTTAGACTAAACATCATCGTTTGTACCTTATACACTCGACATTTGAAATAGATCTTGTTCCGGGCATGTTCATTTGTTCTTTCCACGATGATAGCTTCACCACAGGGACATTCATGAGGAAGTCTCCCTTTACTATCCATGACGTATTCAATTCGCCTAAACATTTCACGGGTTTCTTCCTCGGAGTAGTCGGTGTCGTCCTCTTCGGTCCAAGACACCATGTAAGACCTAAAAGAAAAGAAAAACATAAACATAATAGACGAATCTAAAATCAAATCCCGAATTTTTTTTTTTACAAACCCTAACAATAGAGGATAACTTACTATAGGACAAGAAGTCGAGAGATGAGAGAAGATTTGGATAGGGGAGAGGATAGATAATCTAATAGACAAGAGATGAGAGAAGATTTCAAGAGATGAGAGGAGAAATGGTTGAGAGAGGAGAGAAAACGAGAGAGATGTCGGCGAGGGAGAGAGGAAAAAGTGAGGAGGAGAGAGAAAAGTCTTTTTTTTGTTTATATACCCACAAAATTATGTATGCACGTGTCCCAACAAAAATTTCAGACCTGGGCGCCAAACGAAAACGTGACAATTTTTGACCTAGTTATACTACTAGTTGGCTGTTATACTAAATTACTACTAGTTATACTTTCGATGATTTTGCATTAAATTTAGTTTTACATAACCTTGTAAATTTATTTTTTACTTGTATAGTGAATTATAATCAATTAACTAATGACTCTAAGTCTTTTGTGTATTTAAATTCTAGAATAAATAAATATATATATATATATATTCGTAGAACTTAGAGAGTCACACTAATGTTAACTTAGAAAGTCACACTAAAACTATAAGGAATAAGGTGGAGGAATGTAATTAAGTCTAAAAAACTTATTTTAATTTTATTTTTAAGTTATATATAGAGTCATTCATCACTATATACACAAAATATAATCATCTTAACGTCAACTTATAAGAATTTAGTTTCATTATACATTATCTTACTTATAAGAATCAAGTTTCATTATAGATTATCTTACTTATAAGAATTAAGTTTAATGGATCAAATTCATCTTTAGCTTACAATTACTTAAGTTCAAGCACGACTTCGTCTTCTTTGGCTAAAACGGTGTCGTCGTGCTCCTCCTCTTCATCGAGTTATAATAGTAAGCCATAAAGCTATTAGGAAATACCCTAGTTTTAATAGTTTCACGAGTTTTACAAATACACATACATTTTCCAGATAGAGCCATAAAGCTATTAGGAAATACCCTAGTTTTACTAGTTTCACGAGTTTTACAAATACACATACATTTTCCAGAGAGCCATAAAGCTATTAGGAAATACAGTAGTTTTACTAGTTTCACGAGTTTTACACATACACACACATTTTCCAGAGAGTCATAATGCTATTAGGAAATACCCTAGTTTTACAAGTTTCACGAGTTTTACAAATACTCAACAAATCACTGATTGACCTCATCTTCTGCTAGGTATCTGAATATTGGCGATTGGAACCTTTGTCTCGGCCTCCTTACGTTTGATGATCTTGGACGTGTCTCTCCTACCGATGACATCCTTTTCACTTTTCTTCTTCCCGTTTTAATAATCCTGTCAGGTGGTTTGATTTCTTTGTCTTTGATGTAATCCGTAACATCCCACTGCGACATCTCGGACACCAACAAAATAGACCTGGTATACGCAAGTGCCCACAACTTGGACCAATATTATTTAGAACAAAGCTCATGTAATAAGATATTACGAGGTCGAGGTTCTATCTTATGGTAATGAATGAATGCAGCCAATACATGGATACACGGATACTTTTCGATGTTGAACACTCTACAACTGCAGCTCTTCGATTCCAAGCAAACAAAATAATTCTTCCCATCACTACCGACGATATCGAATTCAAAGGTGTTAAGCGTCATCACAATCAACCTCTCGGCAACAGCCCATGAATCATGCATTATGTTCTCTACAAATGGCACCAATTTGTTTTCAATCGTACATTTCGTTGTTTCCATCCGACGATCACAAAACCACTTCGAAAATGTTTTGAGGATTGTATCAAGCATGGGTATTAAGGAGAACTTCCTTTCTTTATTAAACACACTATTCATAGACTCCACACTGTTGCTTGTGTCGATATTATACCATTCTCCCAGAAAGACACACCTAGCCCACTTTTCCTTCACAGTACTTTCCTCCAAATAATTGGCTGCAGTCATAAATCTTCTCATAAATAAACTATATTCGCGGTTGAAATCGGCAACTGTGTACTGCCTACTACACTGCATGAATTTCCAACCAACAACATACTTATTGGTACTAGACGCATGAGCTCTCACATTTTGTGACATATGCCATATACAGTACCCGTGATGGGCTTCTGGATACACATTACCTATGGCGCCGATGAGCCTTGCATTCCTATCACTAACAAATACCAATTCGAAAGAATCTGGTATAATTGTCTTCAAAGTCTGGAAAAACCATGTCCAACTAACATCGTTATCTCCATCTAGTACACCATACGCAATTGGATAATGGTGCCGATTAGGATCTTGAGCAATAGCAAAAAATAATACACCACCATATCTGTTTTTGAGGAATGTTGCATCTACAATAATCACTTTCCTCATCACTCTAAATCCCTCGATGCTAACTCCCAAAGCTATGAAAAGGTACTTGAACTTCCCATTCTCATCTACTTGCACATGTGTTATTGTACCCACATTTGCCTTCTGTAACTCGTATAAATAGGAATGTATCATCTTGTAGCATTCTTCCGGAGTGCCACGCAGCCTATCAATAGCAAGTTTTCTCCCTCTCCTCGCGGTGGAGTACGATATACTCACTCCAAGTTTTGTCTTCACAAGACCCATGATAACTTTAGGAGTTGGAGTGTTCATTTGTCCAGGAAAATCCTCTTGCAAGACACTTGCAACTATTTCTGGTGTGCAGTGCCTCTTTGTGCCACTACTCTCGCTCTGACTAGCCTGAGAGCATGTATGCATCTTTGTGTACTTTATAATCCTGAAAATATCCATACAATCCACAACCGACTTTATTACATACATTTACAGCCTTCTTTATTACATACAATCCACAACCGACTTAGTTATGATCTTTTAATGACAATACAAAAGCTGTTGACAAATGATACTCTATCCACAACTTCTTGCAATGTCTTCTTATCTTTAAATTCTTGATGCAAACTTAAACCTAAGTCGTCTTCCCATTCCTCTGCAAACTGACTACTCTCTACAGCGGGTGGACGTTCTACATAGACATCACCAATATCCGATCTCTCAACACTAGTATCCAGACTTCCATCTTCTGGCTTAATTTCATTCTCTTTAACTGGTGGAGAATATACTGTAATAGCAGTTGCTCCTCCCTCACCATCATTACAACCAACAGAGCTTTGAATTGTTATCGACACTTGTCTCGACATTCTTTCCTCTGGTTCTTTCGATCTAGTTATGACATCCATGAACAATGTTGTCGTACTACGATTATATTCATCAATGTAGGCTAGATAACCACACACATCCACATCATCACAGATACTCACTTCAACCTCATCTCTGACCGTAGGTCGGTAGAACCTCAACTGTAATCTAACCTTACTTTCATCTAAACCAAGCCTCTGATATAGACATTCTTCAATCATCGACAAAGTGATATCCTCTACCGCATGCTTCATCAATATACAACTATTACGGTCGTTGCATTTAAACCATATCACGACTTTGTTTTTTATAATGCACTGCTAAAACAAACAAAAAAAATTGATTAAGTTTTGTATAACTTATGTAGTTATACCAGTTTTACTTGTATAACTTATGTGGTTATACCAGTTTTACTTGTACAACTTATGTAGTTATACCAGTTTTATTTGTATAACTTATGTAGTTATACCAGTTTTGCTTGTATAACTGATGTAATTCTACCAGTTTTACTTGTATAACTAATGTAGTTCTACCAGTTTTACACCACGTTTCACCCAATTGTGACCATATTCAATCAAGTCTTATACAGGCCAAATTCTACCAAATAACCAAAAAAATAATATCATTTATGAAATTAAGCTTCTTCACCAACCCAATGCAAAAATGGGGAAAAATGCAACTAAAGAATGTACAACTATTTAGTTATGTATAACAACTGGTCATAACCGTATAACTGATTCTAGTTATACTAGTTTAACTATCGCAAAAACCAACTTTTATCAACTCAGATTCCATCGATCATTTAGGCAGTTCTAAATCTATAAATTTCAGCCTATACATTACAATTGTTACCAATGTCAAGTCTTATTAGAGCTAGATTATACCAAATAATCAACTATGAAATTAAGCTTCTTCATCAGCCCAATGCAGAAATGCAACTAAAGAATGTACAACTCATTCAGTTCTGTATAACTGATTCTAGTTATACTAGTTTAACTATCGCAGAAACCAACTGTTATCAACTCAGATTCGTTCGCTTGGGCACTTCTAAATCTATAATTGCACTATGTTTCAGTCTAGCCCCAGTCTATGTTACCAATATTAAGTCTTATTCGACCCAGATTCTACCAAATAACGAAAGCAAAATTATCAATTTTAAACTTAAAATTCAATTTGCAATTGACCTTCTTATGCCCAAAGTGGAGAGACAAATCAACAATGAAGCTATGAAGATTTACAAACGACGGCAATGGCAGGAGAGGCGGCGGAGGTGGCGGAGGTGCACGTCGGAGCCGGCGGCGTCGAGACCCTGGCGGCCGAAAATGAAACCCGATTGAGGAGGAGAGAGAAGTTAAGGGAGGAAAGAGAGAGATTAGAGAGAAAAAGACTTAATTTTTTAAAAAAATAATTAATATAGGTAATTTTCATTAAGGGTATTTTGGGAATATCAAATTTCATTAATATGTTTGTATACAAGAGATTTGATTTGTATATAAGAGATTAAAATTTTCTTAGATAGGAGTTCTCAAATCTTTGCCCCAACCAAAACCAGCAGTTACGGATTGGACTTCTAACCAGCATTTTTAAAGTCTGCATATCCAAAGGAAGAGAAAAGCAACTACTTCGCTAAAATCTAGCGTCCCAATCTCGACAAGCAAAGAGATATCTCGACCAAGAAGAAGAAACCCGAAACGCTCTTTATCAAAAAAATTGTTCACAGATTCGAGATGTCTTTCCCAGTTTCATTCGACTTGCGATTTTTCAAAGAAAAAAGTACAAATTTCAGTAAAGAGCTCTTAATAAAGGCAGAAACAGAAGAAGAGTAGAGCCAAAAGTCAAAAGATAGATTCTCGCCATGGCTGGTGAGCTTAAGAAGCAACAAAATATATATCTGCTCTCTATACCTTATGGTCAATTGATCTGCTCATGAGTCAATATGTCGTCAATAGGTCTGCTCGTGAGTCAATAGTCAATAACGATTCGGTTTCATTTCAAGTAACCTGTTTTGGTAGGGAACAGTGATCAATTGATAACCCAGCGGTTATTTGATGGGAGCTTTTAGCGGCAAAGTCACGTCTGGTGATCACTTTACATGGTAAGGATTAAGGAAATACGAACCATGCTTTCTTGTAAAACAATTTTTATCATATTTAATCATCAGTTTCTAAATGTAAGTCTAAAATTTGTTACACAAGAACCGAAATATGACACAAAAGCTTATTAAACCATCAGTCAATCATCATCAGATCAAAATGCATACGTTCTTGCAAGGATTTATCTTCTTCTGGCTTGGTTCGGTCCGGAAACTGAGAAATCATGGAAGGAACTGAAGATTTGAATCCCTAATCATCAGAGAAAGATTGGTTAAATGTTGTTTTTCACCTCCATACAGTCTCGTCTGCATCCGTGAATATCGCATTGTGATGTTCAATAAGGCACTGCACAACCTCGACCGCACCAAAATCAACTTGAACGATATCATCAAGAGGGATCGATGACGATGCATCTTCTCCTTCATCTGTTAAACATGAAAAAAAGAAGAGAATGATTGTTATAGAACTTTGCTTCAGAGGTAAAAGTATAAGAGCTAAGTCTGTGCTTTATGCATTTTTGTTTACCTGAGAGCAAGTCCCATGGAGAGGCAGTTTCAAAGTCGTTGCTTTTCTTTGGACTCCTTGATGGGCGTCTCCAATATTCACGATAAGATTCAGGCCTCTTGTCTTCTCGCCACATGATCACTGGAGCCATTTCCATAGCTAGGCTATGTGAATCCATCTGTCAAATGCAAAACAACAAATGATTTTCAACAATCAGATTACACACCAATGAATATATTGTGATTACTGTTAATTTATTACTTATTAACCTGATTACGGATAAGATATTCCTACCTTGTTTAGTTGTGATTTCTGGCTCACACGAAGCAATAGTGCTGTAATGAACTCCAATGTATTATAGTTCACACTGGAAAGCTTTTGGAGTGATTTTCTCATTCTGGTCACACTCGACCGTGCATCTTTGAGTTCATTGTAAAGCTCAAAAGTAGTTAGTGGTGTCGGAAGGCTAGCAAGATAGTATTTCATAAGTGCAGCGACATAAATTGGATTCACACCCTCAGGTATTGACGAGCTAGGATCTGCCAAAGAAGTTGTTATATTAAACTACAATTTCTCTCAGCATAAGAGCGAAAAGAAAACTTGTTGAAATGTTGACTACCTTGATTATAAGCAGAAACCAATTGTTGAATCAACTTTTTGTCTCCTTCGGCTTTAAACAAGTCCGGTGTATTAAGTCCTGAGTAAGAAGAAAATATAACACATTAATCACTCAATGTGAGACGTATGAGCAATAAAAGGCACTCCTCGGCATTGATCCACATTTCTTACCTGTTGATACGAGGTAATCTGCACATTTAATCAGTATAAATGGAATAGGCCTGCTTGACTCCTGCCGCTGGACAGTGATCTCAATCGCAACACCAAACACTGAGCACAAAAAAAAAATTAGTGAAAGTTGTCTCATTTGTTCAACAAGCCAAGCCGAATCTTAATCACTAATAGCTGTCACACGAAGGATGAAATAGAGAAATAAGAATTATCACAACTCTCTATTAGGGAATCCACTGGACCAAGGTTATCAACACTTCTCTTTCCATAAATCAAAAAAATTTCTCAAAGGTCTGCGAGTATATTACCATCTGAGCTGGCAACTCCCTGCACATTTACAAATAACAGATATCAGAGACCAAACTCAAATTAACGGGATACAAACAGATTTCAATCTCAAGTACCTTCTGCCACCTTTCTATATCCGTCAAAATGGTCTTGCTCTTTTGTGCAGTCTTTTTTGCCGCCTTAAGAGAAAACAAAGATCAAAGAATTTAGCAATCAGAAGTAAAAAAATGAAACGAGCTACATTCTTGTCAAGTAAGTATGAGAAGCTTTTTGATTAAATACCTCTTCCACTTTGCTCTTTCCAACGGAAACTTTTTCCTTCGTTTCAGTTATACCCTTTCTGACCAAAGTCCCTGTTGAAGCAGCAGCTGTTATGAGGTGTTCTTGCACGGCATGTCTAGTTGCAGGCTGCTGAAGAATTGCCCACCGGCTTTTAAATAACGACCCAACTCTTTCTGCAACGTCAGCAACATTCACTTTGGCATCCTTAGCGACTTCCCCGACAAAACTACCAGCTGATTGCCCAGCTTCCCTAAGCTTCGTTCCTAATTCAGTACAACACCATAGTAAGCTTGACCAGAAACACACACACACACAGAAAACAAGGATCTTAGTTTAGAAATCATCTAACCTGATGAAGAAAAAAATCCACTAGTCCTTTCCTGCCATTGTTGTGAGATGAGAGAAGGCATTTTCCAATACCAATCGCTTCAAACAAATCACCAGAAACCTGTTTTGATCAGGAAACAAACGTAAAGATATATACTTCATACTCGTTATTCTTAGCTAATAAAGTTTGATTCTTTTGGTTCTAACTTCTGAGTTCTTACACAAACTCATAACTGGTATTGTAATTCATTTCAAATCATCAGCTTCAATCCAATCATATACAACTTTTAGAGAAGAAACACAAACCGCAGGATCCATTTCATCTATCTATTACGAAAACCAGAACTTTAAAACTTCAACTAATATTAATTTTGGATTTTCTCACACCTTGACTATCAACGTCAACCATTAAACTGTATTCGTTGAGAAAGAAACCAAAAAAAACACAAATCTAAACCCTAACCTAAGTTCTCTAATCAATGATCAAGATAATAAATTGACAAAGCAATCAATCACCAAAAGGATCCCAATAAAAATTAGGATACGGATGATCGAATCGAACTAATCCCAAGTCTTCGATATGATCAACGACGACAACGAGAGTCACGGATTCAGCGAAACTATGAATAAAAATGAAGGAAATGATCGCTCCAGGAGTATAAAGGTTCCACCTTTTTTTAATTTCCCCTGGAGCAGAGAAAAAAAAGTCGGCTTTGAATATTTGAATAGGAAAGTCATCTTTGCAAGTTTTGATTTTTATTAGGCAAACACAGATATTTCTCCATCACAGGCTGATGAAAATAACAAACTTGCCATTTGTCACCAGTTTTCTGTTAACGATTTTTGTTAAAGACTTAAAAATTACTCACGATTTAGTTCTTCATGTTCCTTCAATATTTTAAAGAGATATTAGAGCAGCAACAGCTACTTTTAATGGATTCTTAGGTATTAATAAATTTTAATTAAATCAAAAATGGGTGAATCAGATTAAAACTTTCTTAACTAAGAGATTTTAAAAAATACATACGTGTCAAACTATTATTGGACGTAAGATCTCTTTTAGAAAAGAAAAAGTTATGAGTTAAAACTAAGTTTTTATTTTGTGTTTTCTCAAAAAAAAATTGTTCTTCTTCTGGTGGCCATGAACACGACTGGTCTCAAATCAACAACGAGATCTGCTGAATCTTCTTCTCGACGATCGTGTGTGAGCATTAGAGGCTGTGAGTCAGCAAATCGAACCGTCATTTTCACCAATGGGAGAGTTTTTTTCATCAGATCCGAGAGTATATTGAAAAAATCAGAGGGATTCTTTCCCAAATCATTGAGATTTCTTCTCTTCTAAACAGCTATGTACGAGTTTATGAACTTTTAATAGTTTTGGTTATTTGATTTTTTCTATTAGAATTGTTTGGTTTTCAAAATTAGAGTTTTTCGGTTGATGTCAATTGGTACGAATTAAGGTATTTGGTTATAAATTAAGGTTGTTTGTTGTTACAGAAATTGTGATTTATGGTTATAAGTTAAAGATTGATGAATTTAGTGATTTATTTGTTGTACTAATTTTGGTGAAAGTTTTATTGTCTTGGCTTTATGTGTGATCATATAACTTGTCTCCTCCAAGCAAGTTCTAATATTCTTGAGGCATATTCAGGCGGAAGTGGTGAAGAACAAGTAAGTATCTTCATTGATATGCTTAATTTTTGAAGGTTTAAGTAGAATAGTCTTTTAGAAAGAAAAAGAAACTTGAATAGTCTTTTAAAATATGAGTGGATAAATGTTGAAACCCTACATAAGATTAGGTGGTCATTAATGGTATATGGAAATCGACAAAGTAATTTGAAATGGTAGGAAAAGT
The DNA here is from genome assembly GCA_023374145.1 of Lepidium sativum. Lineage (NCBI taxonomy): Eukaryota > Viridiplantae > Streptophyta > Magnoliopsida > Brassicales > Brassicaceae > Lepidium > Lepidium sativum. Next base: position 17,535 of record JAKUCM010007942.1, read on the forward strand.
CTAATAATATAGAGGAGAGTAACATGTGTGTGTTAATTAATTGTGATATGGATAAATCAGTAGTATAACTATTGTGTTAAATCATATGACTAGTTTATATTTGCTGGAGACATGTTCTTCTTTTGTTTGATTGTGAAAAGAAGTGTGTGATGTTTTATTTTATTGAGGAGGTGGTCTAGATTTTAGTGTTCGGTTTTCTCAAGTAATGCATTTTACATTTCACAACCTTTGTTTTTCTTTCTCTTTCGTTCTACTTCTTTGTTTTCCTGTATTCAATTATTATTCAAATATTGTAGAAAGAAAATAGTTATACAGAGGCTTGTAAATGTGATCAATGTTTTATTTGTGTTAAATGCTTGTAGATGTTGATTAGGATTGTGGAGATCAGCTTATTATTGTGAATAAATTTAATTTGTGATAAATGCTTGGAGATTTTAGTTAGGTAAAGAGTTGAGTTATGTTGACATTGAATGCTAAAAACCACAAAAAATTGTGTATTAATCTAAGCTTATGTATGAAAGCTTGTTATGTCTTGTTTGATGTGTCTTGTTTCTTAACCACAAAGCTTAGATTTCTTAAACAATTCCACCTTCGGTCTACTATTTTCTTCTCCTTTAAACACCCACATATGGATCCATAGAATCCATATAGTTAGTCATCTGACTTCCTAGACTTGTTGAATAGTCAACAAAAAACGTAGAACCGTGAAATTATTCTTTATTAGAGGGTTTCACCATATTGAAAATAAAACCTGGAAGGCATTGGTGGCATTGGTGCAATTTCCTGTCACGTGCCTGTTGAGAATAAAGTTCAGTAATTGTAACTTCTAAAATTTTAAAAGAAAGTTGCATCTAATTCTCAGAAAATGTTACAATTTGTAGCTTCAAAAGAAAAATAAACAAAAGGTCCAAGCTGCAAGATGATCAACGCTTCAACACATAACCATGTAGTGCCCTCTGTTGCGTCCATGAGATATGTATAGTTCCATTCACGTGATCTTATATTCCCTCTATCAATTGCACCTGTATCACCCGTTTTCCTTAGTTTTCACAAGCAATAGATACATAATTAACAATATCCTATTCACATCAACAAAATCGTCCCGGAAAGTCATTTTGTCTTGCCATTCTTTTTAACATGTCATATATATACTGAGAGAATGGGACAGAGAAGAAAGAAAAGATAGTCACCGATAAGCTCACCGATTGAAACTTTAGTACATTCAGCAAATACACTCAAATAATTAGAAAATCACCAAATGTTTTGCAATGGGAGATATTTATAGATACCTCACATAAAAGTAAGTAAATAATGAATCAAGTAAATCTTTCAACCCACCTAATATTCATAATAATGAAATTTTCCTCAAGGATTAGGCTTAATTAAGAGCACTTTTTTTGCTCTCCAAAACTCACTTCAATATTTCAAAATTTAAAGTTTCATGTTTTTATTATGCTTGTTGATCTCAAGTTCTGTCGATTTTCTGTTTCGTGTACGTGTTGTGTTTCGCTACATTTTTAACCTATTTTTCTGGTTGATAGTTCCTGTTAGTCAAGTATTAAAGCCTTGTTCTTAGATTGTTTTCATAAATATAGCTTCTTTTCATTGTAAGTTGCTCAACTTTTTTTTAATTCTTCTAAATAGCTTTTATATAATAATTATTTTTTATAAATTTTAGAAACATGTTTTTAAAAAAGTATCCATCAGGAGCGCAAAAATGACAAAAGAACAATAAAGATGACGCATTTGTGAAATCACAGGCAGGTTCTTTAATCAAGTTTCTTACAAAACTTGAAAGTTCTAGTGATTTTGTGGAGGTTAATGAACAAAAGGAGGATGAGAATATCAACCGAAAAGAGAATGAGAATGTTAACATAGAAGACGATGAAAATCTCAATACAGAGGAAGAAGGGACACAAGTGAATATAGATGGAAAAAATACTGATTTTGAAGAGTATGATAGACTTCTTGATATATATATATGATCCTGTAAATTGGGGAGAAGTTGATTCTGGATTAAGACTTATTATGATTAGAAAAGGTCTGGTAACAAGATATGCAATTGATTTCAACTTTTTGAACTAACAGTTTTGAAAGATGTTTTGCCAGAGGAATGCAAGAAACCCGTTGAAGTGTTGAACTACTTGAAAGGAATGGAAGATTGTTATCCAAACTCATGGATTGCTTATCGGATTTTGTTGACGATTCCAGTTTCGGTTGTTTCAGCTGAAAGAAGTTTTTCAAAACTAAAGTTGATAAAGTCTTATTTATGATCAATTATGTCACAAGAAATACTAAATGGTTTAGCAATCATATCTATAGAATATGATCTAGTTAGAAATGGCTCATTTTACTAAAGTTCGCCGTAGGCCTCTCTAAGGTTAGGCACGGCACTGGATGGTTACTTACTGGATCATTGTTGTGTACTAGTTGTAGTTACTTGTAAGATTCAGGGTTGTGTATGTATATTATGCTAGCTCTGATTTAGAAAGTTTTGGTCGTGTCTCGTATTCTGCTTGATGTCATTTGCGGTTTTTGTCTTTGATTGAAGGTTCTGAAATGGGAAGATGTGGAAGTAAGGAAACCCAAGGAGGGTGAGATACGCGTGAAGAATAAGGCGGTTAGGCTTAACTTCATCGATATTTACTACATGAAAGGTGTTTACAAGCCGGCTTCTCTGCCCTTCACACCAGGTTCTGCTTTTTACAACCTTAGTTTCTAAAAAATTAGATCAAGAAAACGAAAGGAAGCTCTTTTGACTAGAGAATAAGTCATCTCTGATCATAGGTATGGAAGCTGTTGGAGAGGTGGTAGCTGTTGGGTCAGGACTGACTGGCAGACAAATTGGTGACCTTGTTGCTTATGCTGGAGGCCCAATGGGTGCATATACGGAAGAACAAATCCTTCCAGCAGATAAAGTAGTTTCTGTTCCTTCACATGTTGATCCTATTGTTGCAGCATCTATCATGCTCAAGGGTATGACTGCACAGTTTCTCCTTGGTCGTTGTTTTAAGGTTAGTTATCATTTGATATGTTATTAACTTTTAATCGACTATGAAGTTATAGATAAAAGACCAAAGCCGGGATATTGATCCTCGAACCTGTTATCCATAGTTACTATTGAGAAAAAATATATTAGATTTTGTTGTTCCATCATTGCCAACATAAAGATCTTTGCAATAAATGAAGTCCTACTTGTATTTGGAAAGGTCGAACGTGGGCACACCATTCTAGTTCATGCTGCAGCTGGTGGAGTTGGTTCTCTATTGTGTCAATGGGCAAATGCGCTTGGTGCCACAGTCATTGGAACTGATTCAACCAATGAGAAAACGGCTCAAGCCAAAGAAGGTGGATGCCACCATGTTCTTATGTACAAGAATGAGGATTTTATTTCCCGTGTCAGCGACATTACTTCGGGAAAAGGAGTCGAAGTTGTTTATGACTGTGGGAAAAGACACCTTTAAGGTAAACCAGACTGCTTATGTACTTCTATATCGGGTTTAGACATCTCATTGCAAAATTGTATGGGATATCAGGGATCATTAGCATGTTTAAAGAATCGGGGATACCTGGTGAGCTTTGGACAATCCTCTGGATCACCAGATCCGATTCCATTGTCTGATCTGGCTCCAAAGTCGCTCTTCTTGACAAGACCTTCCATGATGCAATACAATGAAACTCGGGATGAGCTCTTGGAATGTGCAGGAGAGGTTTTCGCCAATGTTGCATCTGGAATCATAAAGGCTCGTGTAAATCACAGGTACCCATTGTCTCGAGTCGTTGATGCTCACGCAGATCTGGAGAATATGATAACTTCTAGTTCGGTTGTGCTCTTACCATAAGAAAACATAAAGAGATGTTAGTATCTTTCAATAAAGGGTAGTGAGATTCCTTTGTGATGAAAATAATTATCAAAATGTACAATTTGGACCTGAAGAACAGATTTGAAAATAGAAAGAAAGAAAGAATCATCCTTTTTCAAATTGGGGCGAAATTTGAACGTTTGAAAGATAGTAACGAAATTGTTTTTTAAAAGGTGCAAAACGTAAATTTATGGAAGTATGAGGACTACTTAAGATATTTCTCAATATAATACGAGAAGGCATATTTATCTTCCTCAAATTGAGACGAAATCTATAATTCTTCTCTAAAGTCTAAAGGATCAGAGCTCGCAATCGAATCTCCGATTAGATTTCTACTTCGATACGATAATCTCGTTTTAGATATAACTATTGATTAGATCCTAATTCATCATAGAAAAATGGTGCTATCTCAAAAGCTTCATGATGCATATAAAGGTGCAGTTGAGAGGATCACAGGTCCTCGTACGATCTCGGCTTTC
>JAKUCM010007943.1:0-13571 GCA_023374145.1 Lepidium sativum
AATACATAAACTTAAGCAAAAAGTTTTAGTACAATGATTGTTTGCTAATAAAACTGACTAGACCCAAATTATCCTAGTTTTAACCATCACTCCTTCCTTCTCGCTTTGGTCTCGTGTCCCTTAACCACTTTCACGGTTATTGGATATTTGATTACATGCAATCATGTAGATTGCATAAACACATATGATGCTTAGTAGTTTGGTCATTCCGAGTCTCCCGACTAATCTTGTCGGAATACTGATCCTTATCCGAAAATTTTGGAATTTTATCTGAAGGTCAGTCAGTCTGTCCCCAACCTTTCGCATCTCGGTCCGAACACAACTAGTCATGTTAGAACTTTCTTTTCTAAATCCGACAGTCTGAAGTTCTCTTTCTTTGTACAAATTTTGTGGACTAGTCATTTTTCCAACTTTTAGTTTTTTCCATTTTTTTCTTGACTGATTCTAACTATCTTGATTAGTTTTTTCATTTCCTTTGATTTAATCTGGAACCATCTGGGCAGTTTGTGAAAGGCGGATGCTACATAAAACCTCTTTATTACCAAAGAGCATAAAATAAATTTGATATAAATTAAAATGTAGAGCAATTCGTACTGATAATATATTATAAATAATTCTATATATATTTTATGTTATTATATATATTAATCTATGAAAAGAGAGACAGCAAAATTAAAATGAAGAGGTAGAGAGAGACGTGAGACTTGAGAGCACAGTGATCTTAACCTCTTGCATTCAAGTATATTATTATGCAAAGAGCAATACTCCAATTTATAGGTAGGAGTAAGTCGGCTACAACTTAGAGCATTTTTAATGGCAAAACCCGGCTCTTAAAAGAGCATTTTTAAGAGCTGGGTTCGCCACGTGGCAAACCCGAATTGGGTTTTTTTTTTTTTTTTTTTTTTTCTTTTTTGGCAAGAGACCCCTAAAAGTTTTGCCATTAAAAATGCTCTTAAAGTCGGCAACAAATATATATAAAATAATTACTTTGGATAATTACTAATTTATAGCAGTTTTTGTTATTATTAAACAAAAAACTACAAACTTCGAAATGAGAAAATTTCCAAATTCCAACTTAGGTACTTTGACACAGGAAACTTAAAAAACTTATTGTCAAAAACGAAGAACTTTTAGACAGTCAATAAGAAACATTGAAAACCTTTTAAAATAAGATAAGTAAACTCTGATATTTTTCTTTGGTGCAGAAACCTCATATTCAAAATTACAAACTGAATGATTTGTCTATTAAGAACACATAAAAGTGACACTTTAATTATTTGAGAGAACATAAAAAGTTTTAAAGAAATAAGCATTACTCTCGGACGTGTTTAGGTGCATCATACTATGTTTACCTAACATTCAAATTTGAGAAGGTTCAAGGCAAACTAAAGTTAGGTTTTAAGGCTTGGACATTATATTCATGTTGTGGTTAGACGATTCACATTTATTTGGTGCCTCCAATAAACAAGGCAGACTTAAAAAAGTTATGGATCTTTGCAAAAAAAATTAACTTCATTTTTTCTCACTATATTTGTAAACTAAAACTTGTCTTTTGAACTTCAATTTTTACTGGTCAGTCAAAAATAAAATTTATGGGTTCTCTTTCTCTATGAGTTGTTTTCCAAAATAATCTAATGGTCGCTTACTTCATTTTTATAAAAACATACCTAAACGAAAAACATTCTGGACTCAATTTTTCATGGGCATAGAACGGTTGCGTCACATTATATTTCACTAGAAAATTAAAAACATTTCCCAAATAACATTTTCTTAGGGGGGTGAACTCATCGTGAAAGCTCTCAAAAATACGTGTCATATATGACTAAAACATTTAAACATGGGGATATAATCTAGAATAGCTTTTTTGAATTTAAAATTACAAAATAGCGTATTTTTTTTGCCTTGTGTAATACTCTTTTTTGGCTGAAAGAAGTAGTTTACATAGGTATGTGTAACATATGTTATCCATTGTAGACATATATATGCTATATTGTCTATGATAGATATGATACTGTCAATTGTCTATAATCGATATGATACTGTCAATGGTGTACATTATAATATTTACGATAGACAAATATGATGAACTTGTCTTTTATAGACGTCAACAGCATAATTTTGATTGGCATTTGTCCTTTGTGAACAAATGTCATTTATGTGGACTAGTTACAAAAAACCTCTTCTATTAAAAAGAGCCATTTTGTATAAAGTTGAGAAAAATATTACTTTTTTGTCATTTAAAATTTAAAGGAGATATCTCAGATAATTAGTTCTAATATTTAAGGGTTTTGAGGAAAAAAATTGGTTCGAAAATTTCACTGTATCTATCAGTACAAGAATGTATAGCGCATCCTGTGAATAACGGTCGGAATATGACAATTTCGGACGGGTATTGACATAAACGAAGTTGTGGGTTTGAGATGGTCGGAAATCAATATTTCGTCAGTAACGGTTAGCAATTTCCGACAATGGGATGCTGTCAGTAGTGGTCGGAAGCATGCTGTCAAAAGCGGTCTAAGCGAGCCGTCAAAAGTAGTTCGACCGTCCCCTCGAAGACTATCGGAAAACTTATGTCGAAATACCTGTTGGTAATTTCCGACCACTTCCGACCACCGTGTAAGTATTTTTTTTTTGCAGTTTCCGTATTACGTATTTTAAATAATTCAAACCAAAATTTTTAAAAATATATGCATAACTGAAATTTTATGTAAGATTTAATACAAAAGATGTAATACACATTTGACTGTATATATCCATTATGTCTATTTTCCGGAATACATATCAAATAAAGAATTCTCGAGGGCCAAAAAGCTCTGTAAAATGGTTTGAAATTTTGCGAGTTCCACCATCTGTTCCTTCTGCATTCTCTCAAATTCTTGGAATTTGGCATTTTTTTCTGAATTTGACGCTCCATGACCCCCATCTTATCTCGTAGAAGAGCCAGCTCTTCCAACTCTTGTTGTGATAAATGGCTCTGCGTGACACAAGTAGGGAAGCCATGAGATTTTACGAGATTTCCAAGGCCGAAGGGACGACCTTTAGTACGAGGAGTCGACTAAAAAAAAAATTACTAGGTTCATTAAATAATTAAATAAAAAATTTACAAGTTTTAAATTACATCAATAATGAGTTGGTCTATTTCTTCTCGGGTCAATTGAGCAGGAGCTGTTTTCGCCATCTTGACTTCGTTGTGTTAGGATGTTGTCCCTCATTCACCTAACTTTCGCGAGGATGTCGAGGACCTTCTTGTCCTCTACCACATTAGTGTTCTTGTTGGTGTGTGTGTCTTCCATGAGTAAGAACAAATCTGGTTTCCCACCAAGTTGTGATGCCTTATCAAAATTTTCTGTATTAGTAATTAATTTTAAAATAAATTATGAAAATAAGAGATAAAAATAGTGACATACCAAAATGCGGGAGCATTGCTCATGCGTTTGCGCACCGTTCTTGTGTGTAGTGATGCCAAATCCTCTTCAATCGCTTTTCCTAATGGTAGTGTTCCTTTTTGCCACCTTTTGGGTTTCTTCGCGTTCCCAATACATGATGAACTCCCTGAATCGTTCGGGGTTGCAATGTATTGGAACCTTGCCTTTGCCCCCATTCCAGAGTTTCTTCCACTTATGGACGTTATTTTTGTACGAGGTGCTGCACAACTTGTCAAAATCATCTCGGAGCCATGGAATCAACTCAACGTCCCCATTATCGTCTTGCTACGAAACAATTTGTTTCAATTATTAAAACATGAAATTTAAGTAAAAATTATAAATGGACGATAAATTAATAACACATTACCGTAAATTGTTTGAACCAACTCTCCTTCAAGGTTTGGGGAAATCTTTGTATCTAGCATACGCATAGGGTAGCTGATGGTGAATCATCCTCAAAGTTGATTTCCTAATCCCCTTGTCATAACGAAACCTAGGAAAAAAGATATTAAATATTTGATGAATGTAAAAATAAATTTAAATGAATGTACCTAAAAAACTTACCAAGGACCTCCATTGCTTGGATCGAGTTTTGGAAGGTGACCACTTCCTTCCGCAGTAAGAAGTTGCTCAATGGTTAGACGCGCCACAAAGCCTTGATGTTGAGAGTCAGGAACAGATCGTAGGCTTGGTGTTGGACTCTGTGTCTGATCCGAGTCAAAGCCCTGTGAACTATGTCTCAGTCTCTGGAAATCACTGTAGCTTGCCCTGCACCAAGCGAAAGACATAACAATATATAAGAACATAGTAACTCATATTAAAAAAATCTCCAAAATCATGAATTTATATTATGTCCTATACCGCAAAAAAACTCAATACTCAAAATGCGTTGAATAAAAATCATTAAGCTGAAATGATAAGAAGCACAATTGTACCAATTACGAACATGAATTGTCAAAGAAGCTGAAAATAATATACATATTTGGAAACAACAACTATCTAATACAACAAAACAAATAACATCAAAGAAAAATTTGTCGTAAAAATATATGAGTTTGTCATATATAGAAACAAATAACATAAAAGTATAGTCAAATTGATTAATGTCTAAGTTCAACAAAAGTAGTGACAATATTAATTTTATTGGTCAACTCAATGTCATATTCTACGACACAAATAGCAAACAAGCAATAAGCAAAATTTTGAACGTCAATACAATGACCAACCCGAAGCATCAATCTGAAAACAACACTGAAGCAATCAACAACCATTATTATCCAAAATCAAAACAGGACATCATTAATTCCGTCCTAACCTTCAAAATCTTACTATAGAAATCCATTAATCGGAAATCAACAAAGAAATCTAGCCCAATTTGTTAAAAAATATTCAACAACAATATCACAAGAATAATTCCCGTTAAGGCCGAAATTAAACGATTTAGTATGTTGTATAGGCCGAAATTTAACAGAATAAGGCGGGGTTATACCCAAACTGGAAGATAAAAGTAGGCATAAACCGTTATGTATGAAAAACACAAAATTTGAGACAATTTCTAGAAGAACTTACATGATAAACGGATAGTGGAAGAATCGCCGGAAATCAGTGGATGAATGTATATTGCAGAGAAGGTCGCAATTTCTTCGTTGATTCTTTGTGCAACAATGGAACTTTCCGTTGCTAAGGTTTTTAACTTTTTTCTTTAGTTGGAACATGTATGGTTCAAATGGATACATCCATTGATACTTAACTGGCCCACCAAGCTCTATATTAAAAGTTAGAGACTCATCAAAATTTATATATTGTATCAGTAGTCAAAATGATTTATTAACAATTTAATTACCTGCTTCTCTTGGGAGATGGATAGGAAGATGTTCCATAACATCAAAGAACGATGGAGGAAATATCTTTTCAAGATTACACAAGATAATAAAAAATTTCTCATTCAAATTCTTTATTCCATCTACAGTTAGGGTGCGCGCACATAGGTCACGAAAAAGCCCCTATACCTACATTTGTTGTAAATATAAAATTACTTTTAATATTTTAGATAACAAATGTGAGATTCATATAAGGTATTACAAGTTTACCTGAAATCGCTGCGTGTACATTTCTTGGTAAAAGATAAGCAATCGCAAAAGGAAACAGTCATTGCATAACTACATGACAATCATGACTCTTCATCCCAATAAATTTTCCTTCTGAGCTATCAACACAATTGTGCAGATTTGATGCGTATCCATCAGGGAATTTGACATCGTGTTTTATCCAATCTAAAAATATTTTCTATTAAAAAACATGTTACGTTAAATAAGTGAAATTAAATAGTCATTTAAATTATTCTAACATAACATGTGTTATACCTTTTTAGCAGCATCCAATCGGAATATAGGGAAAGGTCCAACTTCATTGTTCCCTTGTATATGAATTGATCTTCTATCACAAATTTCATGGTAAGTCTAATCTAGATTTCAGATTGTCTTTCGTTGTCCCCGGCACATTCATGACAATATTTATTATATTCTCAAAGACATTTTTTCAATGTGCATGACGTCTAAACAATGCCGAAGAAGGTGATTTTTCCAATAAGCCCCAAAAATACTGTTCTTGTTCCAATATGATACTCCCCCACACCATCTACAGGAGAATGACTAATTCCACCTCAATCTGCAGTTCGCTCAGCACCAAAATCTCTTAGTTGTTTAATATTGATGGACCATCTGGTTCCGGAGGTGAACCATACATCACTTTCCGGTTTTTTGTAAACAGTGTTGTACTTTTTTGGTATGGATGATCTTTATGAAGAAATCGTTGATTACAATCAAACCAAGATGTCTTCCTTCCATGTTTGGCTGGAACGCTTCCGTGTTATCTTGACACCATGGACATGAAAGCCTACCATGTGTTGTCCACCCAAATAACATTCCATAATCATGAAAATCACTAATAGTCCACATAAGAACTACTTTCATCTTAATATTTATCCCATATGAAACATCATACGCATTTATGCCACACTCCCGTAACTGATGCAGCTCATAAATGAGTAGCTGTAAAAATACATCAAGTGATCTTCGAGGATGATCTGGTCATGGAACAAGGATGGTTAAGAATAAGAACTCTGACTTCATACACATCGATGGTGGTAAATTATATGGTGTAACAATCACTAGTCAAACTGAATATTGCCTCCCGTGTTTCCCAAGCGGACCAAACCCATATGTACTTAACCCGAGATATACATTCCTATTCTCCCTTGAAAAATTTGGATAGATAGACTGAAAATATTTCCATGCCTTAGTATCTGAAGGGTGTGCAATCTCTTCATGTGAATTATGTTTGCCATGCAATCTCATTGCAGCTGTTGTACGTTCTGACATAAATAACCTCTTCAACGTATCTGCTATAGGTAAATACCATATTTGCTTGTATGAGACCTGACCTCTACCACTACTTTCTACGAACCAAGGTTTACGACAGAAACGACATTGCAGTGAATCCGCTCTCCAATATATCATACAATTATTGATACGAACATCTATCATTTCATATGGTAATCCAAGGCGTGCAACCAATTTCTGAACCTCCGTGTAAGAACATGGAGTAATATTATGTTTTGGGGTCTCCTAAATAAATTACCAATCGCATCAACGCAAGTCTCAGCCAAATTGTAATCTGTCTTGATATTCATCAAGTCAGTTGCAGTTGATAATGGAGATACCTTATTATCACACCCACTCACTACAAGAAAACTCGTTGTTTGAGACTGCACAATCAGTCTCAAAACCGAGAATGGATACTGAATAGCAACTGATCCAATCAGTCACAAAAGCTTAGTCGCTAAAATATTTAGTCGCTATTCAGTACCAAAAATACGACTGTTTCAAGACCCGCATCTACAGTCGCAAAATTGCGACTAATTGGGGACTGACACTATTAGTAAATTTTGCTACTGTTTTGAGACTAATCTTTCAGTTGCAGAGTCACAGTCGCAGATTAGTCTCAATCATCAGTCGCTAAACAGTCTCAAGATGTCAGTGGCAAATTAGTCTCAAACACGCAGTCGCTATTTAGTCTCATATATTCAGTCGCATATTAGTCTCAAACGAAAACAGTCGATATTTAGTCTCAATATATCAGTCGCTATTTAGTCTCAATAACGTAGTCGCTAATCAGTATCAAAAACAGTCACAAATTAGTCTCAAGCATTCAGTCGCTAATCAGTCTCAATGTTTTAGTCGCAGATTAGTCTCAAACAATCAGTCTCAGAGCAGTCGCTGATGAGTATCAAGTTTGTTTTCTATGGATTGAAATAAAATTATTATTTAAATATTAAATGTTAAATAAAATTTAGTTTTTGGAAACAAATATAATATTAAACCAAAACTAAATTATATGAAATTAAGTACAACAAAAATATATAATGTTCAAACGATACTAAAACTAAAAAAAAATCATAGTTGGTCGGGAATGTGATCGCTTGTGAAGGGCATAGAAGAAGACCCTGAACCATCATGTCGTGGAAAAGGAGGAGGAGTCATCGTAGTAAGGTGAGTCGGGAACGAAGGGATAGTTGTCTGAAGTAACTGTAAGATCTCCTAGTTTTGATGTCTTAGAAATACCATGTTATAAGTCGTCATCTCTTGCTGCACATGTTCCTTGTAAGATGCCATCTCCTGCTGCATGCTTGAAATTGTGTTTGTGACAGCCGAGTCGGCGATTCGTTTGTTCTTCTTGCCGTGGCCATATCTCCTGCCAAGATTTCTGAGACCGTAGACGTTCCCTCTTTAGTTCGGCAAAGTAGACTAAAAAACAAAATAATGATTAAAACTAAATATAAATTATAAGAATATGTAACTAATAAAACCTCAACATACCTGAAGGAAAATCTCGTCTTCCTGCTCCGAAGTGAGCTCGATCGTCTGAGAAGCAGCATCCGAGAGGTCGGTGTTACTGTCTTTCTGAGATTGGATGAACTCGCGTTTCTTATCCTCATACGTCTCAATAACTTTCTTGGCTTTCTTGTCTACGAAGGTCTGAGTCTTCTCGTCTGTATGCGTCTTCTTGAAGACTTCAATGATTGAGACTGGTCGTTCATATTCTCTCTCCTTAGAAAAAATATACTATATTAATTATTTAAAAAATATATACATATATATATATATATAAAGTAAAAAATACTTACAAGTTCACATTGAACGCGATAATAACTCTTTGGTCTCGAGACATGTTTATGAGGTCCACACATGTCACGATCAGAACAACGAGCATCCTGGGTTTTCTGGCTCTTCGCTTGCACCTCCTCAGTAACCCAATGTGTACAAAGCTTCATGTAGACATCCCCATTTATCTACTTCGGACATTTCCCCTTAGTTTTAATTTGAGTCGTAATTCCCTTCATCCTGTTGATACCGACTTAATCAAACTCGAATCGAACGGTCTCAGTAATACACGGATTCCAGTAAAAAATTTACTAAACAAAAATTTGAAAACCAAAATTATGTCTTAATAAATTAAAATTATAATTAAATTAAAGATAAATAAAAAAAAAATTATTTTTGTCGCGAATTTAATGAAAACTGATATAGCACAGCACGAGGAGTATTGGTCCAACTCAAATAAACGTAATTGTATCCAATCCTGATAATATTTGATACTAATTTGGAAATTTTACTGAATTCGTCTCGATCAAATCTGAAAACATACGATTCAAAATAAAAATTCCAAACAATTCCAAATAAAAATTCAAATAATATTTCTAAACTTATTCATAACAATTCCAATTAATATATCAACTAAAAAAATCATTAAAAAATCCAAAATTCTGTATTTACCAAATAATATGTATCAACTAAAAATTCATATATATTCCATAAGATTCATAATAATTCTATAAAAAATCATATTTATCAACTAAAAAATTATATATATATATATATATATATATACCATAAAATTCATAAAAATTCCAAAAAAAAAATCAAATCTATCAACTAAATATTCATAAAAATCCAAAATTTCATATTTATTAAATAATATATATTTACTAGAAATTCATATATATTCCATAAAATTCTTAAAATTCCAAAAATATTGTATTTATCATCTAAATATTCTAAAAAATAATGACATTCATATTTATCAAATAGTACTCAACAACAAAAAATTAATATATATTCCATAAAATTCATAAAAATTCTAAAATCATATTTACCAACTAAAAATCCTAATGTACCATTTCTAAATTCCATCATCCTAATCTACAACTTAATCTTAGAAAATGGTACACTAAAAATCTGAAAAAAAAATATTTTCACCAAATTGTATTTTCGGTTGGAAAAAGGATCCAACTTTGGAAGTGTAATGGCTCTTTGTTCATCATGTAGAAGGTCTTCAAGCGTGAATTGAAATGGTTGATTGTCTTGATTTGAAGAAAAAGCTTCATCCATGGGTTGAAGAGGTGGGTTTTTCGTTTGGCCATGAATCTGACAAATAGGATGGCCCAGAACCACCGGTTTGTGGCCGAACCACCGGTAGCCTCGCCGCCGATGAGGAAGGAGTCGCCGGAGGTGTAGAACGGTGAGAATGTTGTTGAAGATTTCTCCGGGATCTTCCACCTCCTCTACCTAATCTAGATCTACCCAAAGTATACAAGATTTGGGCTTCGTTTTTCGTGTTTAAAACTTGAGATTTCGAGGTTAGAAATCGAAAGAAGAAAAGATGAAAGGTTTTGTGTTGTTGCGAGGAAGAAGAAGAGTTTCTCAGATATTAACTAAATACAGAGACTGCAAAAACAGTCTCCAATTAGTAGCATTAGCCAAAAATACAAACGATTTAGCCAAAAAATGGGTGGGAAACTAACAATTTAGCTACAAAATGGCGACTGAATAGGAGAAAAGTCGGGACTTGAACCCGTGACCTCCGAGTAATGTGAATTTATTGTAATCCAATGACCACTGGACCACTGGAATCTTTCGTTATATGTTTACATAGACTAATATATATTGGTTACTTGTTTTAAGCTTGGGTTCCGTTTATTTCCCGAAAATGAACTAATAGCAAAAATTGATGAATTAAGCCGAAGTCAAAGCATTATTTTTGATGAATAAAGTTATATAAGTTGGTTGTACACTTTATATGTACGAATAAAATGAAATATATGAATCAAAGATCAGAACGAGACATATATATTGTAATACCGTCTAAGTAGTTTCATACATGTGATCAAAAATGCGTTTTTTGTTATAAATTAATGTGTAACCAATTGCAAGTCCTCAAACTTGACTAACATGATGTGCAAACATCATAATATATCTCTAATTCCATTTTCGAAACAATTTTCTATGGTTGCGGTCCAAAAAACCGACCATTTATACAATTAGTCTCCAATCAGTCTCAATATTTAGAGACTGAATTGAGACTCATAACTATATCAGTCACTAAACAGTCTCAAAGCTTAGCTACTGAATGGCAACTAACATGCCTACCAGTCTCTAATCAGTCTCAACTTGTGTTACTGATTAGCGATCGAGATCACACACAGTCTCTGTTCAGTAGCAAAGGAGAAAAGTCTTTGTTCAGTTTCGGGTTTTGTTTATTTCCCGAAAATGATCGGAATAGCAAAATTGATGAAATTAAGCCGAAGTCAAAGTATTATTGTTAATGAATAAAGTAATACAAGGTTGTTGTACACATTATATAGACGAATGAAATAAATTTTCTTCGGGTTTCGGAGAAATAAAATATTATTCTTCGTCTACATCATTCTCTTCATCATCATCCGAGGACGACATATTACATTGAAATTCATCTTCTGGTTCAGCATCTCGAACTTCATAATCAATTTCTTCATCATCATGGGTTGAAAAAGCCAAATTTTCAATTTCGATATCTTCTATCACCATCATGAGCACATTCGTCATCGTTATCTTGTTGTAGCAAAGGTGGTTCTCCAACTCTGTAGTTTCCTGAGATATTTGCCCTTGGATTAACTTTACAAACATTCAACCAGTGCTGCCTTGGTTGGGTTGTATATGGATAGGGAATATAACAAACTTGATCTGCTTGCGATGCTGTAAATTACAAAAAAAAAGTTAAATAGTATCACAATTAAATGGTTTTTAAAATTAAGTGATTATGATTACGCGTACCCAATATAAATGGTTCATATGAGTTATATATTCCTTTTGCTAAAACGTCAACTCCACCGCCTGTGTGCTTTCTAGTTCATTTCCCGATAGTAGGATCATACCACTCGCATTTGAAAAGCGTTATTTTCAAATTAATTAGTCTGGTGTATTTAAACTCAATGATATCTGTTATGTTTCCATAAAAATCCGCTTCATCGGATGCTTCTGAATAATTTGCCCCTTTCACACATACGCCATAATTGCACGTTTTCCTCAGCCGTCCATGGTTTCATGTATGAAACAAATATCCTCGCGTAAAGTACATGGGCCACATTGTCACTTTCTTATCTGGGCCTTTAACTAGTTCGCAAAACCCATGTTGGCCATGTGATTGCGGGATTCGGTAAACTAACCTGTATGTGAACTAAATAATTATATATTTCCATACATAAATAAGGATCATACTAATATTGTATTTTTACTTACGTAATCTCTGACCCATGTGGCAAATTCTGCATCTTTTTTCCACATAACTTGGTCTTCTGTTAATTCAGGATGACAATGACGAATGTACTCTTCACACAAACTCAGCCATATAGAAATAGAAATAACTAAAATAAAAACATATCGGGTATTCCTTCTGTCGGATATACTGGAGCTTCACCCTCATCATATCTCAATGCCCTTCAATTTGGCAATAAATTCATTACATTTATAATAATGATTAATATATACGGTTAAGAAAATACTATAATATATATATTAACTTATTACCTTTTTTTTGTATGTACATGCAAAGACAAAAACCACTCTGAGAAGTAGGAAATCTCATCGTTCAAGTATGACTGCACAATCGATCCAGCTGCATATCTTTTATTTTTTGCTTTGCTTTTTAACTTCTTGAAAAACCGTTTCAAATGGATACATCCATCGGTACCGCACAGGGCCTCCTAGTTCAGCTTCGTATGGTCTTAGGAACTAATTTTGGCCATCTGTACTGCACATCTGGATTATCTTGACCATACCGACTTAGGAAGTAATTTTGTAATTTGTGGTCACTTCAAAAATCATTTTGTACACAACCTTATGATTTTATAATCAAAATTTACTTATAGTATTTACTTATTCTTCACCTTAAATAAAACATGTATAAGACTTTTTTATTTGAAAGAACTTACCTAAGTTATGATAGTATAGACCTGACAAATACTAAAACTACAGACAATCCAACATATACTCCGGATTTCCTGAACTCTATCAATGCTTTTGGTTTACCAAACCATTACCTGAGGCTTAAAATTGGATATCTAGTTATGGAGCTTAGAAATGTCGATCCTCAAGGAGATTTATGTAATGGGAAAAGATTACAAATCACTCATATGGCTAATCATGTATTGGAAACGAAAATCATTATTGGCACGAAAGTTGGAAATAAGATATTGCTTCCAAGGATGGTTATTACTCTTTCGGATGTTCGTCTTCCCTTCAAAATGCGTAGAAGGCAGTTTCCTAAATTTGTCTCATTTGCTATGACTATAAACAAAGTCAAGGACAAACATTTTCGCAGGTTGGATTATACCTACCAAAACCAGTCTTCTTTCATGGACAACTTTATGTAGCCATGTTTAGGGCCAGTAAAACATGATTGAAGATTTTTGTCCTTGACAAACAAGGTAAGTCTCAGAGTCGAACAACTAATGTTATTTCAAAAACATTTTTCAAAACCTCCCACGCAAGTCTGATTGTTGAAGAGTTTGGCGATCAAGATTACAAAAACCTTTTTTTCTTCGTATGTTTCCTTAGTTAGTTGATTGCTATTTATGTGCCGTTTTGTTCGTAGAGTTAAAAATCTTATGTATTAAAGTTAGAAGTTGTATTTTATTTTTCGGTATAATTTTATATAGAAAATTACAATGGTATTCTCCTACTAGATGAGTCAATTTCAGTTTAGGTAATATTAGAGACATATGGAAAATATATTTTGTTCCTTTACTTTCTAAGAAATTTGATATTTATC
>JAKUCM010007944.1:0-16313 GCA_023374145.1 Lepidium sativum
AGAGAGAGATTGAACAAATGAATTCAGTCATGAGTAAAACCTTTTTAATTTCTGATTGTAGAAATTCATTCATAAATATACTGCATACACATTTTTCTTATGCATCATTGCAAGTTCAAAAACTTATGAAACGGTCAAAAGTAAACAATTTTGTCTATAAGTACCAACACACGATTGTGGTATAGTGATAAAGCGAAAAGATTGTAAAACAATATTATGTTAATTGAGTTTAAACTTCTTTTACCATATATTATATAGTTGCAGTTTTATTTAGTTTTTATAGTTTTAGGTGTAGCCAGATTTAAAATAACAGTGATACATTATCTAAGTTTAAATCACCAAGTTTATATATATAAACTTGTTTCTTTGTTTTTTTTTATACTTGTTGAGATTTTTAGAAATTTCGTATTTTTACTATGAGGCATTGTATCCGATTTTGTGTTTTTAATACGGTTAGATATTAAAAATAACTCAAACCCAAGATTCTCGTATGTTAAAATTGTCACTGAATCAATAAGGTTTGTAAGCCCATTCGTTTACTAAATGAAACTGACCCGTTTTTTTTTTGTCAACGTCAGATTATATTGGACCACAACTGGCCGACCCAATAGTCAAATTCTTACATAATGTAGGCAGGAGAACTCCATCCCAAATTATGCAAATATGTTGTCTTAAATAGATTTACTACCTACCACTAAATTAGATGTCATTCGCCTCTTCAGAATTCTTTGGCTTTAACTTTGTCTAATCTCGTATAACACATTTGTATGTGACAAAAAGAGATAAATAGACCAGTTCTGTAAATTACGAAAAACAGTCAGTCAAAGTCTTTTTATAGACACAAAGATTATATATGTCCGTAGTTGGAAATTTTGACGTATGTATGTGGAATATGTACGGATTCACCAAACTTCTTCAAGATTTTTTGTTGTTGAGTACGATTTTTCTTTCACTCTCTTTCAACAGTTGTCATGATTGAGAAAGCAATAATAGTTATAAATGTTCAAAATTATAAAATTATACTAAATTCTAACATAAATGATTATGATTCTAAGATAAATGAATTTTTTTGAGAATGGTATTGCTGACTTATGCCAATTTTGAAGGTTTCTTGTTAGGTATATATGTGACATCATGGGTTGAATGTTTCTCTTATATAATAGTCTACTCTTACATTTTTATGTTTTATTAAAGATATATAAGTTAACTAAAAACTAAACATAATTAGTAGAGCATAAGTAAACTGATTAACAAAATATCAAACAATTTACACTAATATTAATTTACGTACTCTAAGTGTGATATCTCTGCAAATGGCTCTTAGTCTAATGACATGCAGTAAGTTTACATAAGGTAGCTCATTTGCACAATCAGGGATCGAGTCCCCCCACCTACATTATGTGGAAATTTGACTATTGGAGCGGCCAATTGTGACCTAATATAATTTGCCGTTGACAAAAAAAAGTAAGATATTTAGAATTTATCAATCTAATTCTCCACAATAAAATGAAATTTGCCAAACACAATATTTATTTGATCAAACATGAGTATCAACAAAACAAAAGATTGATAATATAGTAATACACATGGAAGAAACACTAGAATACTTGATTCTAGCTATCAAACCGAACTATACCAATGGCACATACCCACATAAGTTGACAACAAACCGGTCAAGGAAACCTGAAAGTCAAAACTTTTTCATCCTAATCATCATCTTTAGGAGAGAAAGGTGACGCTTTCTTCAATAAGAAGAGGCCATAGAAAGACCAAAATCAGAACCGGTCCAGCTAAACCGAAAGCCATGGTTCTTACTTCTTGCATTGTAATCTACACTCATGTTGTAATGTGTGTGTTCTTAAACAGAAGTTGCAGTGGATAAATCATTACTGCTGGTTTCCAAGAGATCTGAAAGAGTAATTCTTCCTCTACTGTTTCGATCAACCTTGTCAAATTGGTTAACGATCGGTGTAATGTCCTTATTGGTTATCTTATCCATCATCTTTAGTTTGTATATCACATACTCAGATTTACTGCAAAAGAAAAATCAAAAAATAGTCAGAAGCTAATGACTTAACATGGAAACAAGTAAGAAACTTGAGGACTAATTAATTTATCAAAGAACAAAATCTTTGGTACATGAATCAAGACCTAAGTAAAGAACTAAAATTTATATCTCACATTGAAAACTGAGATCATTCTAGTCTAATATATCTGAGCTATGGATCATTTGACTCATATCCAATTGGTTTCGACTCTCAAGCTAATATTATATTAATATCAGAGCCCACTGTTAGGTCCAACAAGACATATATGATGATGTGTCTCTTGTGGTAACATTTCAAGGGAACATGGGAAGATGGACTAACCCATTCATTATCAATTGGTTTTGAATTGGAAACTCTTAATTTATCAGTTAAAGTGAACAACTAAGTACCTTACAGAGCCATTGCGGTCGATATCTGCAGCAAAAAACTGAGAGATAGACATATTTTCACCAAGAACTTTCTTCACTCGTTGTCTATTCCTCTTATCAACTCTTGCTTCAGCCAAATACAAAAAGGCTCGAGCAACAGCTAAAGTAGACACAAGCAACCATATAGCAGCAAGAAGTCTACCTAGCATTGTCTTAAAAGCATGATCTCCATACCCAACTGTAGTAACAGACATAACCGAGAGATAAAACGAATCAAACCATCCAATTCTCTCAACAAAATGAATAATCAGAACTCCAAATCCAAGGCATAAAACCACAACACCTAATGCCAATCCAACTTTCAATCTAATCCTCATCCTCCCTTTCTGGACATCAATTATATACGATCTAACTTTCTCTGGCTCATCCAAACTATCATGCTTTGCAGTTTCTAACATGTAGTTCTCTTGTAGATCAAGGACATAACAAACCATTCCACTAAGTAATATATCCATAAAACCAATCCCAACAAGCACAAACAAGATCGAAAACATCTTCGTTGTAACACTATCCGGTGTGATATCTCCATACCCAATTGTACACATTGTTACAATACAAAAGTATAAAGCATCAACAACAGGATGAGTCTGATTCACTACATAGCTATCTCGATTCAGCCAATAGATAAGCACACCAAAAGAGAGATACACAATAAGCAAAGCAACAGCTTTTCTTATTATGGCTTTCGAATCCAATTGCTCTGTTTTCTGATTTGCTGGTTCTGATGGATCGCTGATTGCAAACACAGGAGGAGCTGTTATAGATCGGTGGTAATAAGGGGATGATTTAGGTTTTTTCACAGGTAAATTGGGTTCTGGAGATGGAAGGAGAAGGTCTTGACTTGAGGAATCGGCGAATGAAGTTGTTGCGGAAGATGAAGGAGAAAGGTTTTGATTGAGAGCATCAATGAGAAGAGATGAATCTTGTCGAAATGGGCCATAGATCAATCTGTTTTTGAGCTCCGATGGTGTCATTGGCATAGGAATCATGACGTCGTTGTGCTCAGGTAAGGTAAACAGAGACGATGATGGGTTGGTTCGAGGGATAATCAAGTGCTCTTGTAAAGAGTCAATGTTGTTATCGCCGCCATTACCGTTTTTCGCCATCAAAGCTGAGAGATTCAGAAACCTGAGTGGTAAAAGGAAGAAAAGCTTCTTCAAAGATGGAATTTTTAGTTGCAAAGATGTTTTTTTGCTTAGAGAATTGTTCACAAGTACTATGTTTTTTATAATACGAAAAAGACAGAGACTTTGTTAACGGATTAGTTAATAAATGGTGATGTCTGGTTTGATTGACACGGTACCTTTTACTTAGTATTTGTTTTTGTTACAAATTATTTAAATAATTTACAACTTTAGAAAATTGATTGCTACATGATTGATATTTAGGTTTGTTTTTTTGAGTTAGTTATGATTTATTTAAAACTATCACCATAATATTCCTATATATCAAAATTGTATCTCATATAAATTTATAACTTTTCATATCAAAACATACTTTTTATATTATTTTTGAAAATTTTAAGGAAATGTATGTGTATTATATATTCTTTTTATTAGAGTGAAAACCACAAAAATGTGGTTTATATTCTTAAATTGCTTATGTACAAGGAGAGATTAGTTATATTAGAAATGAAGGGGTCAAAAATGAATAAACTTTAGAAACACTTTCTCAATTTGTGAATATAAAATAAATATGAAGAGGTCAACTTTGTTTGTCAACGCCAGGTTGTTTCTTTGGGACACCTTTTAGATTTCGATATTTATGTTAGTTCAATGATTAATGTTCATCTAAATCACATATCAATAGCATTTACTGCTTGTGAATCAATCGTGCAATGTAAACAGTGAAAGTGAAAAATGAAGAGAACATTATTCGTAGTTGTTTCTTGGTCCTGGCTCTTTCTGAGTTTGCTTAGATGTGTCTCTTCTATTGTTTTCTTGTTGTTGCTGCTGTTGTTATTGTTGCTGGGTATGTCCGAAACTCGGTGGCCGATGATTCTGCTGCTGCTGCTACTGCTGTTGTGGTGGGAAATATGATCCGAAGTGATGATTCTGCTTGATACTGCAGCTGTTCTGGTTGGATAGGTATGGAACTCGGTGAATGCTGTTTCTGGTTATGACTCTTGAATAACCTGTCGGAATTGTTTCCCGAGTTGTTGTGTCCTTGAGGATCCCATACATTCGAGTTTTCTTTCTGAGAACAAACCACAAGAAAGAAAAATCATGATACAACAAACCCGAGATCTCAAATGCTCACTCATAAGAGAGATGTGATCTGATTTACCTTTTTTTTAAATGACACCAAGTTTTTAGCATGCCTTGTTCTATGACACAATCAGCAGTTTTTAGATCTCAAACTGCTGATTTTACTGTTTCTCTATCATTCTCCGGAATTTGGTCGGCGTTTGCGTTACTGTCTTCGTCTCTTTGACTCTTCTTCTTCCTCCTGCCCATTTCTGATTGATCAGACTTTGAAAAGGATTGTTTCTCTCTTTCTCTTTCCCGCTTCTAGCTTTCAGTGAGCAAGAAAACGTTCTGTTCCTTTCTTAATTAAGCCTGCAAATTATAGAGTAGTTTCGACTTAAAAAAAAGTTTTTTTTTTGGTTAACTATGAGCGAATTAAATGTTTATTTATCCAAAAGCAAAGGACTTTAGACCTCTACCGGTAAAAAGATGACATTTTTATGACTCTGTTGGTTTGAATCCTGAACGTTAAAGATGAGGCTTTTGTTTCCATTTTCCTCGCCGTTATCTGCCACGTCATCACCGGCGATACCGCAAGTTCTCTCGGAATACTCACCTTTGTCACAATTTGACCACTGTGCTCTTGACAAAATTCTGAAGAAATCGGTAATCGGAACCCTAACGGGAGCTCTTTCACTCACTCTTGTATTCTCGTCTCCGATTTCCTCCGTTGCTGCTTCTGATGATCCTTATCTATCTCTGAATCATCCTTCATCATCGTTTGATTCTTCTCTTAATCACTTTGATTCGTCTACTTCGGAAGATTGTCCAAACGAGGAAGAAGCTGATACCGAGTTTGGAGATGATGATGATGTCAAGCGTCAGTTGGTAACTAATGAAGGGATTGTGGAAGAAGCTTGGGAGATTGTCAATGATGCCTTCCTCGATTATAGAAGCCATAGTTGGACTCCTGAAACTTGGAAGGTTTGTTAAATAGCTTGTTGGGTGGATAAAGGAAGAGACTTTTGTGGATAAAGAATAGAATTTTTGTTGTTACTTTTCAGAAACAAAAGGAAAATATATTGGCTAGTCCAATCAAGAGTAGATCGAAGGCTCATGAGGTCATTAAGAAAATGCTGGCAAGTTTGGGTGATCAATACACACGATTCCTATCACCAGATGAGGTTTTTGTTCTGTACATTCAGTACTTGGTATCGATGAATTTGATTGATGATATCTTAATTGCGCATTTCTTTGTTTGTGTTACATGTTGAAGTTCTCTAGGATGTCAAAGTATGACATTACTGGTATTGGAATAAACCTTAGGGAAGTTTCTGATGGCGATGGAAATGTAAAGTTAAAGGTTTCTGGTATTGTTTTGGACAGTCCTGCTGGCAATGCTGGAGTGAAACAGGTTACAAACTTGTCTAGTTTTGTACTTGAGAGTTTTGTTTGCTGCTGATTTTAAAAGTGTTTGTTGCCTTTCTATGGCTAGGGAGATGAAATTCTTGCTGTCGATGGAATGGATGTTAGTGGGAAATCATCGTTTGAAGTATCATCTTTGTTGCAAGGACCTAGTAAAACTTATGTGGTTCTCAAGGTTATTATTCTTAATTTTAAAGACAAACTAATTACACTAGTACTTGATAAAGGTTAGTGCTGAAGATCAATGTAGTATATGCATATTGCAGACGAAGCATGGGGATTGTGGATCTGTTAAGTCTATTAAAGTACAGAGACAGGTTAATGCACAGACCCCAGTCTCCTATCGGTTGGAAAAGTTTGACAACGGAAGAGTCTCTGTCGGATATATTCGCCTAAAAGAGTTCAATGCCCTGGCTAGAAAGGATTTGGTGATTGGTAAGCCTTTTCATGTTTTGTCCTGTCATATCAAAGTAACTGGTTGCACCCTTCTATCTTGTTGTTGTAATGCTACCGTTATTTCACTGTGATAAGCAATGAAACGACTCCAAGACAAAGGTGCATCTTATTTCGTAATGGATCTTAGAGATAACCTTGGTGGACTTGTGCAGGTTTGTTCTAAAAATGTAACTTAAGACCATTTCTTCCCACAAATGCTTTGCGATCATGTGTCTTCGCTTAGCCCCTCATTTCTTGGATTTGGTTATTTTAGGCTGGAATAGAAACTGCTAAGCTGTTCCTAGATGAAGGGGATACGGTAACTCAACAAACATTTAAAACTTTCATACCATTTTCCAGGAATATTAAGCAGAAAAGCTTTATTCAACTTACATAAATAGATTTATTGTGATCTACTTAAACTCATATTGCATGTTTCAACTGCATAACAGGTGATATATACAGCCGGGAGAGACACAGAAGCTCAAAAAACTGTTCTTGCAGATAGCAAACCGTTGATCACTGCCCCACTCATTGTATGTGATGGATCATGTAAGCCATTTATTTTTTTGAACTATGAATACTTTTTGCATCTTGAGTTAATTAGAATCCTTGTCATTATTGCAGGTAATGGTAAATAACAGAACAGCAAGTGCTAGTGAAATTGTGAGTTATATCTATAGATAAGCCATAGAAACTCGTCTTTTTATGGATCACTAAGCAGAATAATTTGTCTCTTTTTTCTTCAGGTGGCCTCTGCGCTTCATGATAACTGTAAAGCAGTTCTTGTTGGCGAAAGAACTTACGGAAAGGTTACATAGTCCAAATTCTTTCTAGTTTTATATCGAACCTGAAATGTTGGTGATGATCATCTTCTTGTGGATTGAATTTATGGGCTTACAGGGTTTGATTCAATCGGTGTACGAACTCTCAGATGGTTCAGGAGTTGTTGTGACAAAAGGAAAGTATGTCACACCTAATCATATGGACATCAATGGTGGTGGAATTGAACCTGATTTCAGAAATTTACCAGGTTGATAAACCTCTTGTCTCATGATTTTTTGTTTTTAACATTTGAATGTTCATTAACTTCGTTTTTGATATATACAATGTGCAGCTTGGAATGAAGTTAAAGAACGTTTATCTAAGTGCAAAATTCTCCAACAAAGTTGACATGTGATAGAGACTAATCAGGCTGTGTTCTTATTGTTCTTTGCGCAAATCACAACCAAAACAAACGACTATCCCATCTTTTGGGGTATGTCAATGATAAAGGAAAACAGACTCAAAGAGGGATTTTGATGTGTTTTCTGTATAAAACGACTCACAAAGTTACATATGTAAAGTATGAGAAGATGAGAATTGCAATGATCTCTTGAATATAGACATTGCATGGTAATTAAGTAACAGTATAGATTTTTTTGTTTACAATGAACATCATATATGCTCATTACAATCAACATCAAACTCTGAATCAAATATGAAAAGTTTTGTGTCTCAGGAGCTAAAGTTGTTGAAACTTGCTATTGTAGGCTGATATTAAGAAGCTATGTTTAGTTTACGATGCTTTCATGTTGGAGTTTCCATTGTGCCATGGCTTTTGGAAGAGATATGCTTACCATAAGATACAGTTGTGCACTTTAGAAGATGCTGCTGAAGTTTTCGAACGATCAATACAAGCAGCTATTTATTCTGTACCTGTATGGCTCAACTATTGCGCTTTTAGTTTGTTTTTTGAGTAAACAAGTGTCTGAAAGTTCTATTTTAATTTGGAACTCAGCAGCAATATTACTTCTCATCATTCGAATTGTTCTTATTAGTAGAAATTATTGGTTTAGTTGTTCAGCATACACAACTGATGATAGAACAATAATTTACTCATATTGCTTTTTCTTTTGCTCTTTGCTGAGTACTAAAGGCTACATTTGGAGCGAATTGTTTCACTTCTGACAGATTATTTGAGAGGGGGCTTTCATTTGTTGAAAAGATTATTCTTGCTGCACTCTTTTGGACAAATACATAGAATTTCTTCTGGCCCAAAAGCAAAGGAGTTCACTAGCTCATGTATATCTCCGGACACTAAAATATCCATCCAAAAAGTTAGATCTCTATTACGAAAAGTATGTTATTATACAGATGTTCTATAATGACATTAATAATGTTCTGAATGCTTCTAGTTCCCGCAGCTTAAGTTTCTCCATTACATTAGACATTTCCTTTACTTTCTTTTCAGCTTCAAGAAGATTACAGCTTCCCTGAAAGAGAATACTAAATGTAGAATAGATGATAACAGAGACCTTTCTTCAGACCCCATGGAAGAAGATACAGTACCTACACGTCACATTGATGAGGAAATTTCCATTGTTATAAGAGATTTGATGGGTCCTTCCTCTAGATCAAGTGTGTCAAAAGCACTGCATGCATATTTGTCAATTGGAGAACAGTTCTATCAAGATTCACGGCAGTTGATGGAGAAAATAAGCTGCTTTGAGAAACATATCTTTCTGCCTATTTGAGCTTTGCCGAAACAACAGTATCTTCTCTATCTTCAGAAACAGCAGTTACAAGAAACAGAAACTCCTTATGCCAGAAGTCTCCACAAAAGACAGTAGTAATATTCAAAAGCTCTGCTTCAAAAAAAAAACCAATAGGATTCCTTCAGATGTTGTTATCTATATAAGAATACATGCTCTTCTTGTAGAGTCAAGAATCTGAAGCAGCCAATGAAGAAGCAGAATCTTCTGACACCTCCATCAGTTCTATATGAGTTTTTTTTTGTTTTTCCAATTTTCCCCTAAATACTCGAAAAGAATCTTATTTCAAATGAAAAAAACACGCGTCAAATTTTGAGGTTAATCGTCCAGCTGGTCTAATGGGCACGTGTAAGTATATGATTGGATAAAAAGCGCCTACGAAAGGAATAAATCTTAGCCGTCGATTGCATCCAATAAAGAGCCGTCATAAGCTTGTATCATTCTCTATTGACCGTTCGTGGAAGTTGTTATGTGAGAGAAAGAAACCCAGAGGGAAGAGAGAGAGACCCACAATTTTACAAGTAGACGACGACGACGACGACGACCAAAGAGCTCTCTTCTTCTCCTCTCTCGCAGGTTTATCTTCGTTTTCTTCCCCAAATTCAATCGCTTTCTTCCTCTTCTTCTTCGTTCCTGTCAAATTTATCTCTGTTTTTAGATAATTTTTACCTTTTGTGAGTTTATGTTGAATTTTAATTCTGCGGAAATTCCGTTTTGTACGCTACTTTGTTTTATCGCTCTCGAATCCATCTGTGGATGACTTAATTCTATGTGTAGTGTATCTTTGATTTGGAGTTAGAATTATACTTTTAGTAAACCTTGTAAGTTTTGATTTTGTTTCTCAGCTTGATTCGTTTATTCGTCTTGAGGGAAAGAGACCTGTTCTCGAATATTTATTAGGATTTTTTTTTTTTTCTGTGAATTAGGATTTTGGGTTTGCTATTTCCGAGTAGGTTGACTTTTGGTCTGAATTTCTTCACGAGTTTATCTTTTTGACCCGTGATTCCATTTCTATACTGTGTTAGATTCTTTAACCCTTTTGGATTTGGAGTTTGATTATTCCAATGATTGATTTTGATGGGTTCTGTTTTTTGCAGCAGCTTCTGCTGGTTTGATCTTACAATAAGGTCTCATTGCACCTTAATGTGCTTGATTCAAGGTCTTTATAATTCGACATACAGAGCCAATGCCATCTATAGAAATGAAGAGTAAGATAAGCAAGCTTCTTGGTGTCTGTAAGAAACATAAAGCAACTACAAAACATCTCTGCTCTCTCTCCAAAATATCAGGGCACTTAGAAAGCATGACTGCAGATACTACTCATATTTGCCAGGATGATGATAAACAGCATCTAGGTAAATTTTTCCTTGTATAAGTATTGTGCCCAAATTTGGTTTAGATCATAATCCGAGTTTCTTGTGTCATCAATCCTTTATTTTTCTCTCTGCTAATTGTGTCAGCTTCGTCATGTGTGGATACTTTTGTTCGGGATATTGAAACCAATGAGCCCGCTGAAATGCTTGTCGAAGACCCTTCTCAGTCCCAGGCGTTTTCATGTGCCGTTGATGGTTCTGAATCAGTCGAGAAAAAGGTAAGATATGATATGTAGCTGACTTTCATTTATCCTTTCGTTCACAGATACTAGATGACCAACTTTCTACTGTGGGCATTACATTCTTGTGCAGGAAGTTGCTTACAATTACTTGTCAAACTCAGATACGATATTTTCACCTGTTCTGAATGATGAACTGGATGGAACTGATCGAGGTATATGTTACTGTTTCAGCTTCGGTATAAATTTTCCTTTTCTTTGATATATAAGAAGCTAATAGATATCTTCCTCAGTATTTACGGCTGGAAATTCTGTGCACTGGGAAATACCCAGGTGGGGAGCTGACGAGAGCAGCAACAAGATTTTCTTTGACAACCAAACTTGCAACGTTTCTGATTTCTATATTTCTGACGTTCTTATTGCGAGCTTACCGTTTGATGAGAGTGGAAACAATGATGTGTTCACCGAAATTAGCCCTTTGCCTCATTACATGTTTCCTGAGCAGTACATGTTACTACCTTACTTAGAAGATGGATCAACCAACACAGATGATGTTAAGTCAGACGTTGACAACAAGATTAATCTCGATAATCATGACTTTTTTCTTGCATTCAACCGAAAAAAATCACAGAAGCTGGAAGCACTGGATCATGCTGAAGCCGAACAAGCTGAAGATTTTGACCCTCAGCTTTTTATAAAAAATCAGCCGGAATTATCCGATGTTGTATCAAATTATTGTCCCAGGGATACCCTAAGAAAGAAGTCGGTGACCCTTGTCCTTGATTTGGATGGTATGATATCTCTCGATTGTCTCTCATCATGAGCTCATTCGTTATAGCAATTGTTCCTTACGTAATATATTTTTTCTCAAATGCAGAAACTTTGGTCCATTCAACTCTGGAATCGTGTAGTGCTGCAGATTTTTCCTTCAGAGTCTTTTTCAACATGCAAGAAAATACTGTCTATGTGAAACAAAGGCCGCATCTTTACAGGTTCTTGGAGAGGGTGGTAGAATTGTTTCATGTCGTAATCTTCACGGCTAGTCACAGCATCTATGCATCTCAACTTTTAGATATATTGGACCCAGAAGGAAAGTTCATATCACAGCGTTATTATCGGGACTCATGCATTTTTTCGGATGGAATTTACACCAAGGATTTAACTATTCTGGGTCTTGATCTGGCTAAAGTGGCTATTATTGACAACTGTCCGCAGGTACTTGCTCATGATCTTGAAAGTTTTTATTGACGTCTGGTGTTTCTTTTTATTTATTATACTCTATTACTGTGAACGCTAATAATTTCATGAAAGGACACAAGTCACAACATCAACTTCAGTTTGAAGAATATCTGTCACATTATAAGAGTCGAGCTTTCTTGGTGTGTACACTGACCATCATCATATCTGTTTTGATCATCTAAATCTTGTCTTTGTTAATTATTTCAGGTATACAGATTGCAAATAAATAATGGGATCCCTATCAAAAGTTGGTACGATGATCCAACTGATGATGGTTTGGTTTCGATACTTCCCTTCTTGGAAACTTTGGCTGTTGCTGATGATGTTCGGCCTATCATTGGCAGGAGATTTGGTAACAAGGAATAAAGGCTTTTAATTTTCTATATATACCTGAGTGCGGATTCTAGTTTCTTTTCTTTGAATTCTAGTCATAAGTTGGCCCTTAATTTAGTTCCTCATGTCTCTTTTAGGTCGTTAATTAGGTAACCAAAGAATAAGCTCGTTGAGTCTAGTGAGTAAGTTTTCCTTGCTTGCTCGCCTTTTTAGAATCTTCTGAATGAAGTTATGCTCGTAAATCCTGTTCTTTTGCTGGTTCTTCTCTGCCAAGATAGACCCTAGAAAATCTTGCAGTTTGTTACAAATGTACAGTTTGGTTAAGCCGAGAGAATGGATGTGTAAAAATGAGTTATTATTGTGAAATCATATTGGAAGTTAACCGAAATGCATTCATGTCTCTCTCTGTAGACTTCTATATACTGTTAGTTGAACTTGAATTCTTACTTGAACTGGTAAATCCACTTCTTTGCCAGTCATATAAACACAGAGAAAGCTATCTATGGTGGTTTTTTTTAAGGTTCTTAACAAATATATCCTACATTTTCGCCTCTTGGCTTTGCAACACTAAGATGAGATATCCTTCAAGGTGGGAGGAATACCTAATATGCAATGATTCGGTCAAGTCAATGGTATTTATATAGTCTATAATCCTCATAAAGTTTTTATGATCTTGCATGCCTTATGTGCAGATATCTTCCAAAGAAGTAATGAACCTTAACTATATTATACGCTTTAAGGAAATGACAAGAGTAGGTAAGTTTGAATCCATTTTTACTTGTCCTTTTTTCTTTTTGGTCTAACAAGCTTCTTTTGCTTATTTTCTTCCTTGCTAACCTTGTAATCTTTTGACTGAAAGCTGTTTCACAGTCTTGTTACTTAACCCAGTCCAAAAGCTCTTTCTGTCCTGTTTATCCCCATTGTTTTATGTAGGTTAAAGGAGATTATTGTCTTGAATATCATACATGTTTAGTCGCAGATGATTGTATAAAGTATATATATATATATATATATATATATATCAGTTTTAGTATTGCTGTTTACCAGTTTTTGAGGTCTCTGTTCCCTCCCAGGTTATATTTTCTTCTTCATGTGCTGTGACTGGTTGAAGTAGTTAGTGTGTTGATCTTTGATGTTACACAGGAACCAGAAAACCAGTCACATATTCTTTGTTCTGCTCATGAAATTAACCTTTATATATCTATACAAGACATGGACACTTCATCATAGAATAATCATTATTCTACATTCTATAGAAAATCTTTTATATAAAGTCTATTCTACGGTCATCTATAGATTCTTCAAGAGTCTTTACAAACCTACGCAGGTTAATGCACAACACTTGTTTTTGTATAGACATAAATTCCTTCTCCAATCTTCATTGAAATGAAGCAACTTTACGACTCCGATTTATTGAGACTCCAAAAGTTTAGAAATGAAATGTTCGAAGTCAACAGAGACAAAGAAAGAATGTTAATACTTCGAACTTCAAAGGCTTCTGTGAAGTCAACAGTCACCAAATGAAGTGTCTATGAGACAGCATCGAACTCTCCGAAGCATAGAGAGTGTTTTCTACTTCTCTTGATAAAGTCGGGATTTTTATTTTTTTGTTTTTGCGACTTTGGTCATATCCATATACACCATTGCTTACGGAGGAGAAGATAATGCTGAGAGCTTCGCTCCTTTACTCTTCGTCCTCAATTACTTTCAGACCAACTCAACTATTCAATCCCAATAATTCCCATCGTTTCCTTAGCGTCGAACAATCTCGTCTTGTCTCGGCTTTGTCTAGTACCAAATGTCACTTCAGTGCTCGTGGGGAATCCAGCTACCTCGTTCATAGCACCGGTAACTATTGTTTTCTTTGTTCGTAAGCTTGTTACGTGGTTGTTTGTTCTCTTGTCTTGTCTTTTTCAAGCGTGGAAATTCAAGAAATTTTGAGTTTTTTGAACCCTCTTAGCAGCTGACTCCAATCTTGGTTTGGTTGGCTCTGTGTTCTTTTACCTTCAGCTACCCAGGAAGCTGTTGAAACTAGTAGTTACAGTGGATTGAATTTGGTTGAGGTTGGATTCTTGTCTGGTGTTCATGGCCTACAAGGGGAACTTTGCATAAAACCAAACACTGATTTTCCTGATTTACGCTTCTCTAAGGTAATGAAAGGAGAATACTTTGTGGAAATCTCGGGTGTTTTCTTTTGTAGAAGAATAATTAGAATTTTATATTATTTGACATCGGCATGATTACTTCACTAGCCTGGTAGAAGATGGTTGAGACAACAATTGATGGGACAAGACAAGATTGATGAGGTTGAGTTAGCTGAAGGAAGACCACATCCAGCGCAGAAGAGTTGGATTCTCAAGTTTCGAGGATTGGACGATGTTGATCAGGTAGTGTAGTGTTCCACTAGATTGAAAGCAACAATAGAATATGATTGTTACATGTCAAAATTTGGGGGTTTGTTTCCTTCAGGTGAGACAATTGGTTGGTGCAACTCTGCTTGCTGAGGAAGATGATCATCCTGAGCTTGATGATGGAGAGTTTTACTCTCGTGATCTTGTAGGCATGAGAGTTTTTCTCAAGGTATATGTGGATTTTTCATCTCTCTTGTGTAATTTATTGGAAATGTAAAGTCTTTTGCTTAAATTAGTTATTTATACAGGAGACCGGTCAACTTGTTGGAACTGTTGCTAATATTTTTGACAATGGAGGAAATGATCTTCTACACGTATTGCTTGATTCATCTGTGGAAGTCAGCAACGGGAGTGCAAAAACCAATCATCTTGTGTGGATACCTTTTGTAGACGCAATTGTTCCAGACGTTGATTTAGAAAGAAAGGAGATGTATATAACTCCCCCAAAAGGACTCCTCGGGGTGAATATACGAGCAGATGATCGGTCCAAGAAAGAAAGGCGGCAGCTTGTGAGGCATATTCTTCTTCGCTCTTCATATTGATCAGTCTTCATAGATTATCCATTGTGATATGGTCTCTTAGACTCTACGTCTGGTCATTGCAGGAATGGAAAGAAAGGAAAAAGCAGCAGAAGCGTCTTATTGCTGTTAAAAAGAGGTTATGTGAATTGGAGCAAAAGCATGTGTTTGATGGATTAAGGTTTGGCGAAAAATCTCAAAGGAATTTGCTTGCTGGTCATATAGTTGACGTAAACACCACACTGCTTCAGAAAGCTTTGCAAAGTCTTGAGACAACACCGAAGAGGTTAATAACTCCACGAAATTTCCCATTCTTTGCGAGAACTCTGTTTTCTCATTCTTTATTTGAATTTCAATGAATTAGATGGAATGTAAATGAGGAAATCAATGCACTGAGAGCTAGAGAATCAGAATGTACTCTGAATGTGTCACGGGACTGCCTCAGTTCTGATGCAAGCAAAGAGACAGTGGGTAATAACTTCACTTTCCTTAACAAGGGAAAAGTCTATTTTCTGAGGGTAAGGTTTCTGTTTGTTTGGTTCTCAATGATCACGAGAACGAAGAACCAGAAGGTGAAAATGCTCCAGTGTCGTACCTTCATATGCTACTTGATGATGAGCAGAGGTTCCCAAAGGTTAGCTGATATATAATTCTCGTAATCAAATATTTCTTGTCATGTACTTATGATTTTACCGGATAATTGTTGTTATGTGCAGGAAGAAGATCGTGCTTGTGTGCCACTTATCATAGTTTCTCCTGAACATACCATCGAAGTTTTGCAGAATCTATTTCAGGATAATGATTATTTTGGATTTGAATCAGAAAAGGTTAAGGCTTCAAGTCCTCCAAGGATAGTTTTTGCATTTTGGTTATCAGATTATATCAGGCTTTTGCTAACAACATTCATGTTTTTACTAATATCTAGATCTGGTTTCTCAAAGAAGAAACGCTTCCAGTAGTTTGTAGCTCACCAGAGGAACCCAAAAAACACAAGATTTTGATGAAATCTCCATGGGAGATACTTAAGTCCCCAGTTGGCTCTGGTGGAGTTTTGAGCATCCTTGCTTCACATGGAATTACAGACTCTCTTTCTAGCCTGGGAATCACTTATCTTCAGGTATATCTTTGATCCAACTCATAACCAAATGTTCTCCTTCAAATATGGTAAAAGGCATTAAGCTTTAAGATATTGGCATTTCTCTCT
>JAKUCM010007945.1:0-11021 GCA_023374145.1 Lepidium sativum
CTTACACTTATAGTTAATATTCACATTATAATTATTTTGATAAAGTAAAGCTAGGCCTTTACTAGAACCTATCGGTTCAACCGTAACCAAATTACTAAAACCCAGTTGTTGAATTTTTTCCAAGAAAAATAATTTATTTTTAGTTTCTGATAAAAATAAAAAATTAGGTGAGAGAATTTTCCAAATGTTTCTAAGATAACTTATTGTAATCTTATTACCCAAACCTTGACAATTCCAACACAAAAATTCATAAATTAAATTTCTTGGAGCCTTTATCATGCTCCTTTGGTTTACCCTCCTTGGGCTTGAAAATCTTAGGTGTCTTCCTAGGCGACATTGTACCCACCAAAGCCAATTTCCTTGTGCTAATGCCCTTAGAGGAGTTGAAATTCGGATACCTGACTTACCTACCCCCGCTGGTGGCTTTGTAATTTCGGCATCTTTGCATTTTTACAATTTTATCGCCATTGCTTCATTTACTTGAGCTTGCTCCTCCGCTGACAAAACACGGCGGCTGTTCATCACAGCTTCCAAAGCAAGCTCATCCAACACAGCTTCAGTTAACAGATCCGAGTCGCCATCGACTAGCTCATCCATTGTCTCATCTTCCACATCATTAACCGGCTGCCCCAACTCGGCACTTAGGTCATCAGTCGGCTCCAACATCTCTGAACTCGGAAGCTGCACGTCAGCAGAGACCAACATGTTCTCAGCCTCCTCGTTACCCACATCATCAACTAACATGGCTTGATTTTCCTCTTGAAACAAAGGTCTACGTACCTTCTTTAGTGAAGACGGTCCTTATCCCAAATCTGCCACATTACCCTGAAAATATATCAAAGTCAAGTGATAGTTAATATTACCAACATAAACAATTAGAAGATTTTATTCTTTTACCTCCTTTGTTTCAACAATATGTGGCCAAAGCGAAGAAGATCCTCTTCCTCGTTTACTTCTCTCCGCTTTGTCTTTACCAATTTTGGGATGCGCTAAAAAACCAGCACCTTTATTTGCACCTAAAAAACGCCCCTTTATATGGCCTATTTTTCTCAGCATTACGTAGCCTCCTAGTATTTTCATTCTCCGAGACCCGAATTTCAGGATTTACTTTATAATATTTGGAGACATCATGTGTCATTCGATAACATAGACTACAATATCCCTCCAAACGTCTATACTCAAACATCACTTTGGATTCACGTCCCTCTTCAAATTCTAGTATTGAAGAAAATATTAATGGCTTAGAACAAGGGGTTTCAATGAGAACTTGTCATTTCAAGACATCGATATTTATAACTAGACCCAATGAACTAGCTACCAAATGGTACACTTCCTCTACTCTATATTCAAAGGGGATTCCCGTGATTCTTATCCACAATCTAATGAAATTCAGGTGGTCCGCATCAGCCATGGGTTTCCACGGAGCATAAGAGACCATCCACCCATCAAAATTTATTGAACCATTATCTAAGACACTTACCATGTCCGATTCTGTTTGAAACTCAAACTGAAAACGCGCATTGCCTAAGTTGAGACCTCGGACATTACCCACCAAACCCCAAAACTGTAGCATCCTAAATACAAAGGTATCCACGTTCTGCAACATTGGATTAAGACAATGTCCCATCATGAATTTTGAACTCCTTGCCAACAAGACCAAATTGTCAATTTTGGGTATCTTTATTTTCAGTAATCTCGGAGGCGACTTTGGCGCCATACCCTTCTTATTCAAACCTACTTGAGACATTATCAACCCTAATTTACTCCTTCGAACAAGTAATTCTAATATGGAAAAACGTAGAGAAAAAAATCTTAAAAGGATTATGTTCTCCGAATCTCCTTTAAATAGACACACCAACCAATTATTGAGCTATATCTTATCCGAAATTTCAGGCCCTAACTGAGCCTATATGCTAGGGATACTAACAGAAAGAGAATATCCCTATCTCTTTCAGTGACTAACCTCAAAATCCTCCAAATCTCCTGAATAGTTAGACTAAGATTTTGGCCTTTTGACTTAATCTTTTCAAAACAATCAATAGACTTCCTCAATAAAGTCTGCTTCCATTTCAAATTTAAAATTAAACACGTTTTCACATATGCTTGTATTTTAAAAGAAACCTTTGCAAAAACTAACCGATGAGGTTGATGTACCATTGAC
Organism: Lepidium sativum; assembly: GCA_023374145.1. Lineage (NCBI taxonomy): Eukaryota > Viridiplantae > Streptophyta > Magnoliopsida > Brassicales > Brassicaceae > Lepidium > Lepidium sativum. Next base: position 2,162 of record JAKUCM010007945.1, read on the forward strand.
CTTCCTCCCTTTAATTCTTCAAAAACCTCAATCACATCAAGGATTAGAAACCAGTATTCATTCCTCCTCCTGAAGAAAGATCCAGAGCCAAAAATTCTGAAAACCGTTATAATAATTGAACAACTTATAATCAAATTCAGAACGATATCAATCTCTACTAAGCATCTATACATGAAACTAGACCCTCGTTAGACTGAAAGTAACATATAGGTTGATAATCAATCACAATTTCAACTACGCACCCCCTAATTAACCAAGATGATATAGGCAGAAATGTCATCACCCCTCTGCCACCATCCCAAATCTTACCCATTAATGAGCTCAACCTATTGAATAGATTGGTTCTCTTATGAACACCAAAAAGCACTTTACCATCTACTATTGATCTTCCCTCTATGAGAAAGTGAATCGCTAATGTAACCAATATATCCCTCATCATACAACACACTCCTGCCCACCTATTCCATCGGAATAACCAAAACACAGGAAAATTTTGCCAAACCACAGATCGAATCATCTCGGAATTCCAACCTCTGAAAGTGACATTATCAGAGGAAGTTAGACCAATCCCCAAACCCACGAGATAAATCTTGTTGAATCTAATTTGATCCATTGATATCCCAAATTCATACTCTAGATAACCGAATCGATTCGAAAAGACAAAATTAAGAATCGACATATTACTTTACCTCAGTATCCATGTGTGCCATCACAGTTTCTTAGATCCACACCCTCCTCCTCCTCTCCAACAATTGAAAGTCAGAACCCTAGCACTCCTGAACCACCCGTACGCATCGGCGCTGCAGACACCCAAACGAAACTCACGGAGAATTCTCACTAAATCTAGATCTCACAAAACTGCTATACTTCTCCCTCCCCTCGCCATTGAGAATCGCCCTCCAACCGTTGCCATGTCTCGTCGTCTGATCTCCCGGCGGAAATCGTCACCGGAAATCACTCATTCTCGCCGGAAATCGCCTCCAAATCGCCTTTCTAATCTATGTATGTTAGAACATGTAAACACATATTTCTTTTATATTTGTTTATCCTTTTAGATAACTTTATTGTATAATTCAATTTGCGTATATTTTTTGATATTATTATAAAAATTCATGTCTTAAGTCATTTACAAATCAGTCGAATAATTAATACCAAATTCCTATGTATGGTTGGTTCGATATAATAATTATAAATATACATTAATATAAAATAATTATAAATATAATTTATAGTTATTTATATTTATTTCTAATATTTAGCTATAGTATTTTCAATATTTTGAGTTATAGAATTGGAATTAATAATTCAAAATCCATTTATAAGCTTATATTTTTTTCATAATTATAGAAACAAAAGAAATACTGGTTGGGTCGAGACACACATAATTTGTTATAGAAGTTTTTTTTTTTGTAATTTTTGGATCTAGCTATAAAATATATATATATATATATATATATATATATATATATATATATATATATATATTTGTCAACTAGCCTGTCCTCGGCGCTATAAAATATATTTATTATAATTATATAATTTATGTATAATATTCATTATAATACATAAATTCGAAAACCATTTACAAACATATATTAGTTATTGTAAACTAATTATAGAAACAAAATAGATATTTTTGGGGGAAATTGCAAAAAAAAAACCACATAAAGGAGTACATACTTTCACATTAGACTTTATTTCAAAATTTGGTTTTCACAATTATAAAAGATCTTATAAAATCTTATATATAATATATTTATAAGTTAAAAACCTTATACAAATTTAACTTATAAATTGTCTTATAAAAAAGCTTATGAAAATATTTTGAAAGTTTGATTTTAAAATTAGTTTATAAAATGTTATAAAAATATTAAAATTTTATGTTATAAACATTATTTTTAATATGGTTTTATAAACAAAATTATAAATGTATATTACATTTACGTTCTTTAAATGCAAGTGACATTTGATCTAGTGGCAGATGGTAAGTCCACAAGAGACATACACACTTGCATATCCTGGGATGGAATCCCCCCGCTTGCATTTGCAAGAACTTGGCTAATGGGCCGGCCATTTGTGGCCCAATGTTAACAAAAAAATTTGATTTTAAATGATTTTATAAAATAACTTATAAATATATTATTTATAAAATTTTATAAGATCTCTTATAATGCCTTGTAATTGTTTTATTGAAAATTTGATTTTTTTTAAATGGCGGAAAAATTGTTCTTTTTTTTGTGAAAAAATTTTAAAAAATTTCTGAAGACATTTGTTGCAAAAAAAATTAAAGGACCCTTTTTGTAAAAAAGTATTACAAAAATAATAGTACTCAAAATTTCACATATATGTTTGGGTCGAGAAACATATAATTTACTTGAATTATTATATACCATTTCTTTGTTATTTTTGAATCTATCTATAATAGATTGTTTATAATAACATAATTTAGGTATAGTAAATAAATTCAAATTCTAGTTATGAAATATAGTAGTTACTATTTTTCATAATTATAGAAACTAATCTAAAGATGTGATTCGAGATACATATAATTGATTTGTATTTATTATGCAATTTTCTTTTTGTAATCTCTTAATGTATCTATAATACTTTGATCATATTAATATAATTTATGTATAATATTGATTATAATAATTTAATTTAATTATATTTTTGTCATTTATATATTCAGAATGTTATATATGTAACCATATATTATATTACAGTACCTAATTATTCCTAACTATCAGACCAATAATCGTGTAGTATTTACTATCTATATTTTATGTAAACTAAATAATTGGAGTTTAGTTGTCATCCCCTATATAATAAAATATATAATTAAATTATACTAATCAAAGTAACATAAGAATTATAACTAACTTTTTCATTTGTACTTTGAATTATATATGTTTTAAGTATAATATGATTATTTATAAGTATTTTTGGATTGTTAAGAACGAGTAATATTACTATATCTATATTTGTATTAGTAAATATTTAATTAATAAGTTAAAATATGCATTCTATAATATAAAACACAAAAATTCAATATGGATCTAAAAATCGTAAATACGGGTCTAAAATCCTAAATAAATACGAGTCTAAAAAACTAAATGAATACAAATTTAGAAACCTAATTGGACATAAGTCTAAAGCTTAAATGATAAAATTCAAACAAGAATATTTACTAAAATTGTAATGCATCGAAACGTAAATAAATAGAGATCAAAACTATATTTTTTTTTACAACAAATATATTACAGTTTTTTCAGTTAGTGTAATTTTGTATCGATTATTTTATAAGTGATGCAAATCATAGATTGTGTCCATTTTTTTTCTTACGTCTGGAATTATAAAAAAGAAAATATCATTTGGAAGTTACAACGATCATAAACATAAAGTTGGAAGAAGAGAATGATATCCCGGGTAAACCCAGAAAAAGGAAAACAGAAACCCAAACGTAGGAAACTTTTTAAGATTATCCCCGAAAAAAAACTATGCTAACACAAAAACAAGAAACTACTTCTCGAAGATGACCGAAGATTAAGAAAACCACCAAAGACCAAAGCAATGAAGAAGCTTCCTACAACGAATAAGAGTACTACAATAATGATGAACATGGACCTATACCGGTAAGAATATATCCAATGTCAATGTTGAATAATTGAGGTGAAAAATACAATAATCTAATTCTAAACAATGTCGAATCACATATGTGGTACTTATAATAAATATTTCTATCTAATATTGTTTGTTTTATGATATATATCGAAAATACTATGCGGTTTCACATTGAAATCCGATAGAAACCTCTGTTAAGAACTCTTGATTGTTAAGAACTTCGCTTATCTAGTATTGTTTGTTATTGGTGATCTATAATCCAAATTTTAAACTTTATTATGTAGGGTTGCGTGACTACCTGAAATGAAAATGAGTAGGACAACCAGCAATAATGGATATAAACTACTTGATTTAGGCCACTTCCACATTCAAGCAAGTTCAAATCCCCAAAAGGTTACATTTCAGTAAAAATGATTAGCAAAAACAGGGAATTAACACTAAAATGTTTATTATTATCAATTCAAAATACAAACACATCCATACAAACTCAAACTCAGAAACCATGAGGTTATTATGAAATTCTAGATGCTTAAAGGAATGAGTGATACAATACTTGTTTGCAAGATAATTTTACGCAAGCTTACATATACTTGTTTTATTAAAATATTTTACAATTATAATTTTATCACACAGCCCTAACTGAATTTCACTAGATCCAAGTGAAACTGACTTTGAGACCATGCTTCATGCGAAGAACAATAGAAAGAACTGGTTCGGCTTTGTGCTCATCAATGACCTTAATATAATAGTTTCGTATAATTTCAACAGTCACTGTCTTCATCAGCAAGAAAGTTAACTTCCTACCCAAACAAGTTTTCGGACCAGCATTAAATGCCACAAACTTATACGAAGGTTCATGTCTCAACTTTCCACTGTCTGAAATCCATCTCTCTGGTCTAAAACCTTTAGCGTCATCTCCCCAAATAGATCTCATTCTCCCATTGCATAGAAAGGCATGAGTATCTTCATACTCTCATCGACTCTATGCCCACTTGGAAGCCCGTCCGGCTTTGCTGGTAACTTGTGGTGAAATGAGTTTGGGGGTATAGCCTTAACGTCTCGCACATGACACCGTGTAGATACACAAGCTTGTCTAAATCCAGGATTGTACTTTGGCATTTTCTTATTAATTTCTTGTCGGATCTTGGTTGTTGCTTCGGGGTTCTTGGAGAGAAGCCAGAAGAACCAAGTTGTAGCGGAGGCTGTTGAGTCTCGTCCTGCTAACAAAAATCCTAAAATAATGTCTCTTGAGAAACCTATCATTATTCGGTTTCAAGTGCTTATATTTTCTCGTATCTATGGTCATGTAATATGTTAAAAGGTCCATGGCTTCTCCTTGGAACTGATAATGAATCCCATGAATTTTGATCTCTTCTCTTCTAGCTGATATGATTTATCGAAAACCACGACAGCTCTTCCCATCTTCCCCTCTAGTCCAACATTGAACCAATTTTGGAGCTTCCAAAACAAAACCGGCAGGATATGTCTATAGAAAATTCGTCCGTGACATCATCCATAGCGTCGCTGAATTCAACTTTAGGCATCTCAATGGAGATACATTGTGGATCATACGCGGTCATAAAAATCGACGATGTATAGAACAAGAATCTTCAGAACAAATCTTGCAAGTCGACGACGATGTTTTTTCTCAATGGCGTTTTCAATAATGGGAACAAGTCCTTGCCTTACTTTGCTCACGCTTATGTCCACGGAAAACTTTTCGAAATCTGGATTGTTAAAAATGGCATGAGACGAGCTCCTTAGATCTTCCCATAAACCCGAGTCAACGTTGAAAATACCATCTCCAAGGACTTCAAAGATCTTCTTAAACTCCTTACCTTTGTGGTAATTAACGAAATTCGAGCTTAAGATATAGTTAACATTCACCGGATCAACAGTGCCCAATATGCTCATTCTACAAAGCCATGGTGATGCGTCACGGAGGGATCTTGGGCTTAGCCATTTGTGGGAGAAATGGTAAAGACAAGTCGGAAAAGAGAAGGGGAAAAGTTGCGGAACAAAGGAAGAGATTCTCGGACTTAGATCCGAGGGTTTCGATAGAGGGATTCGAGGGAAACAGAGGGAAACGAGCCAAGATGGATTGAGTGACGACACGTGAGGAATGACTCGCCTCACGATACGGTCAACTTAGCCGACGTGAACCCGGTTCAACGGCGGCTAAGGCTTTCGGTGCGAGTCTCACGCAGCGAGGGGTTGAAACAATTTTTCATTCAAAGAGGCTAACCTCAAAACAATACACAAGGGTCCTTTAAATAGGCAAACACAAAAGAGCAGAAGCCCTAGACACGTGGGCTAAAAAGAAAGCGCGGCTAAAAGGTCCGTACAAAGCATAACAGCTACAAAAACATAACGGCTATAAAGATAGGATGGACGCGGCAAGGGAAGTTGCGCGTCCATGCGCTAAGTGCCCGACCTCATTAAAACCTCCCTTGGGAAACCACTTGGGACAAAACCAAGGTGAGGGAAAAGAGTACCCAGCTGCCTTAACGACTTAGGGCCTTCACCTTGAGATGGTGAAGACCGATCGGATAACCTCCATCGGGTCGCAGCTGAACTGGTCGCATGATCTTCGATCATGCGACTTCAGGAACTCGGTCACGAACAGATTGCACTTGGCTTGCGTCTTTTGAGCAGCCGTCTTCGACCTGGTTGTGATCCCTGGGTCAATAGTCGGGGCACGAACTGAACTTGGTGTTCCGCGGTTGGGTCCTTCGGTAATCTCTCTGTCCGCATTCGGTCCATTGGGTTGGGGCTCATCACATGATCCTTTGAAATCAATCGTCATATTGCTTGCCTCAAGGAGCTCAACGAACCATTCGTAGATACGAGAGACTTCATGGAGCAAACCCGGAAACAAGGACCGGCCAGTTGGTGAACAAAGGCTTTTGCCTTTTCTTGTAGGACAAGAAACATTGGAAGACAAGTAACAAAATGAATGCTATGAAGATCTCATGTACAATTGGTTTTGTCCTTGGAATCCCAATCCACTAGATTTAAAAGACAACACATTATAAAATACTTTAATTTAAGATAGGCCTACGAAATAAGCCCCTAACCAACTTCATCAAAAAAATCCTAGTAGAACTTAGGGCACAGTTCACCTTAGGTAATAACATAGTAAAAGAAAGGTTATTTGATGAAAATTTATAGATGCTCTCTAGTTGTTACAAATTTTTTGTATGGCTTAACTGTGGCTATATGAACGTTTTTTTTACTAGTAAACAAGCACTGAGGGCTGCGGTCCACAACTCTTTCCAGCTGGTCAACTAATGAGGCTCTAATTAGGAGGCTCTTAATTTGAGTTTCTTACCCAATAAAATTCAATATTTTAATATGATATTTTTAATTAAATTTTAATTCTAAAAATATAAATTAACCCATAGAAAGAAGATACATGTATAAAAAGTCTCTTATTATTTAAGAAATAAGCCTCTACAATCTCTTCTTTAAGAACCACATCGAAAAACCCCATTGGAAATGGTCTTATTATGAAAACGTACGGAGAAACGCAACCTCGAAGATGTTCACTGATCCTGGGTTAAAAGAAGTTCCGAAAAATTGGGCAGTGGGAAGAAGCTTCTGACTGCGGCAATCACGTGTCCAAAGACATGTGGGAAGGAGAGATGTATATATAGATCTGGCCTGAAACACACCGTAAGCATGTGTTTTCAAACATTGTGGCAAATGGTGTTTATGGGAAGATGGAGAGTGAGTATTCTGGGTACTAACATATCCGAAAGGAGGTTTCTTTCAAACATGGTGTAAAGCACACCAAGATCTTCAGCTAAGTGCCTCAAGGAAGTTTCGGAGAGAAGTATCCTACTGTGATAGCTAAAACCGAAAACGCTGGCAAAGATGAAACCCAATGTCGGTGAGCCGAAGTTTCACCGGGAGAGTTTGCATGGGAGCTGATCATTGTATTTTTTTTTTTTGTTAACTAACCTACTGGTTTTTAAATCTCATTCTTACTACTCCAGATAGAGAGTTCGATCCCTGATGCCTTGAAAATTTGTAAAGTGACTACACCAGTGACCACCTGTCCTCGCGCTGATCATTGTATTTAAACTCGTCTAACTTTTAAGAAGTCCTTTTGGAGACAAAAAAGTATATAAAATAAAGAGAAATTAGCAAAAATGACACAAAAATATATTATAATTTGGCAAATGGTATAAAATCTTAAAAGACACCAATATTCAACATGTTTTATGCGATATCTACAATTATACCTTTCACTTAACTTCTTTTTTCTTTTTCTTCACTTATTCTCTCTTCCCTTAATAATATTTTCAATATAAATTTTAATAAAAACAAAAATAAATAAAAGTTAAAAATTCTAATAGAAAAACATAGATATTTTGCTACACATACTAATTTTTTTAATGATGTTATTAATTAATTTTGCATAAAAACTAATATATAGAGTGTCTATTTGATATAATAGGTTTATTTTCTTATGAAACCATCAATCTTTAAATATTTGTTTTGAAAAAATCTCATCAATTTAATTCATTTGTTCTTCTTGACCTCTTCCTTCCTCCTATGTACTTGCTATCTTTCTCCTACTTCTATTTCTCTTCCTGCTTTTTCCATACTCTTCCTTTTCCCATCCTTCTCCTATTCTCTCTTGTCTATTTCATTTTCATTTGATTTTCCATTTTTCTTCTCTTATATGTTCTTCTTCGTTTTCTCATCTTTCTAATGAATAATTTTTATTGTTCTAGAATATATGTTTTATATTGTATAGTTGCTATATACCATATAGTAGAACAATATTATAGCAAATAGACTTACTCAAGTGTCTGTTATCCACATAAATTTTGTATTTTGTATTTTTTATTTTAAGTACAATTAATTAAAAAGTTAAAGTTGTTAACAGTTAGGGTTTTATGCTATTATATTAATACCTCAACATATATATTATTTTCTCAATCAACTTCAGGTTTTATGATATTTGGCAAATTCACCCTAAGATAAAAATATATAAACTAATATAATTTATTTTATAAAATATATTATTATTAGGGAATTGGTTGAGTGACATCTCTGTTATTTTATTCTGAATTTAATTCTAGGAAATAATGTATACGGTATGTGATTTAGTTACGAAATTGGGGAGGGTTTACCTATGTATTGTCTTACTTGGTTATTATAATATATATAGGAGCAATAATGTTTTTTGATTTATTTTACTGTTATCACTGACTATCCCTCGACGTGT
>JAKUCM010007946.1:0-24729 GCA_023374145.1 Lepidium sativum
AATACCTGAACGGATTTTACATTATGAAAATACGGGTAACCCGATCGGGTACCCGAAATATATAATATATTTACACAAATATTTTATATATACACTTATAGTTACACAAATAATTTAAATTATAATTACAAATCTAAAAAACTAATCAATTTATAATAATATAACATTATAAAACTAAAATATTAAATAGTTTAATAAGTTGTGATTTTTAAAACTGTTTTTTTTGAAAATATTTTGATTAAAAAATTAGCTAAAAAATTCGGATAACCCGATCACCGATCCGAAATTTGATACCCCGAACCCCAACCCGAACCCAACCCAAACCAGAAATTTAATACCCGAACTCGACCCCGGACCCACTAAAAATACATGATCGGGTCTTAGGTTGGTAAAACCCGAAATACCCCGAAACCGCGAAAGACCCGAATCTGATCGAGTCCGGATACCCGAATGACCAAGCCCTAGTCCCCAATATTAACTATGAGAAGTGTAACACCACTAAATAAAGTCATTGTCGACTTGTCAACTGATTTATAGTCTTTAAACAAAGAAATATCCGAGTAAACATGACTAGTAACATCAGTATCAACTATCCAAATATCACATGATAAATGATTAGTAAGAGAGGATTAACGATAATGATGATAAGTAACGTTATTGTTTAATCAAAAGATACGTTCATCAAATTTGTAAATGATTAGCCGGGACCTATGAAATAATAATATGGACCACTATTTTACCAATCTAAGAAAATTTGTAATTGTATAATTTATTAAGAAACTCGACTTTTCTATCAAACTAGAAACTAGCATCTTTAAGAACACTTATCACGTATATGAACAACTTTCTTTACCTAGCTGCTACTTTATCAATAAAGGTCAACAAAAAAAATAGGGTAAGGTGACCCGTTGGTGTTTAGAGTCCCATGGTTTTCAAAGATATTTAAAAATCAAATCAAATAAAATAGTGAAAACAAATCCGACAACGTACATCTCAAAAGCCTTTTCAGCAGCAGTTTTATAAATTTATTCCTAGTTCTTAAAATTATAAAATTGACTTTATTACTCGGCGTGTTAAATAATTTTCTCGAGATCTGTCATTTGATTTTGGTCACCCTGATTAGCATTTTTTCTAATTAATATAATAGAAAATATAAAGTTGACAAAAAAAATGTGAAAACAAAAAGAACATTCAAACTATTCCTTTCTTGTTCTTATAGATGCTCTTGTTGGTCATCTATTGTAGACTAATTTTATGACTATAGTATCATTTTGATTTTCCACATTTAGAGTTCAATCACATATTAAATATTTTGTGTGGACACAAAGATGTAACTAATGGACCAATAAATTGGAGTCTTTCTTATTGATATTTCCCCTGTTCTGGTTTACTTGATGTTTTAGAAAAAATATTTATTTAAGAATTTTAGACAAAATTTAATGTGTTTTTGACTATTTAAATTCTGCAGATTGATTTGTGATTGGGTTAGATTGTGTTGAAACTTGTAAAAAAAAATATTTTTATTTAGAAAAAATAAAATAGTTAATGTTTTTTTAATATGTGTGAAAAACCTAAAACATCACCTATATAAAAACAGAGGGAGTACTTTACATCGATTTCTTGGGGACAATAAGTTAGTGATTATTTAGGACTTTGATAGAATGCGATCAAAATAGAAAACGAATGAAAAGTTGGATAAGTCCCAAAAGAGGTCTATCTTATAATTATGACTAGTAGAGGCCAATGAGGCCACTAAGTTCAACGACGGAAGAAGAAGGTAACATAGATATAGATGTCATTCATATCACTTTCTTATCAGTATAAACTTTGACTTACTTAGACCTCTTCAATGATACTCAATGAGATTGGGGTTTTACATTTGTGGCCAAGAATATTTGTTCTTTTCTTATCAACAATTAGATTAATAACACCCCCGTTGTATAATATAAATTTCTTAAACTTCAAATAATATTACGTAGAGCAACAATTATTTTTTTAAATCAAATTTCGATAAAAATTACTGTCTATATTTAACCAACAACATTTCTGGTGACCAAAAACATTTGATGTTTTGTCAATAGTTACATGATTAAGATCCCGAACTATAACTATTACCTCAAACTCTAAAGTATTACCATGCGGGATTACACCATTACATAAATTTGAACACTTAACCAAACTCACTTTTTCGCCAAAAATATTTTTTTATTCATAAAAGTTATTTATATTTTTCTTAGTTTGTTTTATCTGTATTAATTACAATTAAGAGTCTCATAGAACAAGATTAGGGTAATTATAAATGTCAAGAAAGCAGGTTTTACAGGTTAACCCACTTAATACATATGTTCAAGAGTTTGTAGGCTGATCCACAAAACAGCAGTCATAAAAAGACCAGATTTTAAGGTTATCATTTCGAATACCTCGGTTTTTGGCACACCAGTTTGTCAAAATTTATCAACAATCTTTATATTCCCAATAAAATATGTCATCAATTGTTTAATCTTTGAATATTATATATGTTCACATTACCATACCGTAATTTCAGGAAAAAATCACCATAGTCTATTTTATCAAAAGATTGAATTGATAAACCCAATTCAAAATTCAACTCAGAATTAATTGTTGGATCTTCTCTGAAACTATGGAAAGTGTCATTTGGAACTTGTGATTGGAACTTAACCATTTTCATGAAGTTAAAATGCGTTTGTTAAGCAAATAAGTGCAGTGTGTACTCATGAAGTAGCTGTAATTTAAAAAACGGACCTATAAAATGATAAATCGATTCTAGGTAACTATGTAGCTCTACCTAATAGATTTGGAGTTTGAATCATAATTTGAATTTTATCAATTCAATTGGAAAAAACAAAACAAAGAAACAAAGCACTTTGATTATTTATGGGTTTATTGTGAAAATGGTATTATTGGGTTGGGGTTGTGAAAATACCACTTTTGTGTTAATGTATAGCAATATCATTTTTCTTTTTGAAATGACAAAAAATGCTCCTAAATAAAAATCATACAATTTTTTAATTTTATCTTTTATTTTCATTTTATAGTATATGAAATTATCAAAATTAAAGCTTAAACCCCTTAGAAAACATAAATCCAAAAACAATACTAGACATTTTCTTGATATCATATTTTTTCTCTCCAAATTTTTCTTTTTTTCTTCTTCAAAATTAAATACATTTAATAATATATATAAAATTATCAAATTAAACTCCAAAACCCCTTCAAAAGTCTAAATCCAAAATAAAATATTAAAAAATTACATTTCATCTTTTCTTCTCCAATTTTTGATTTTTTTTTAATTTTTAAAATATTCAAATTCAATACATTTACTAATATATAAAGTTATCAAAATTAAACCCTAAACCTCTTAAAAACCCTAATCACAAAGAAAAGTATTAAATTATTTTGATCTCATACTTTTCTCCAATTTTTTGAATTTTTTTTTTTTCAAAATCTTCAAATTTAATAAATTTAATAATATATAAAATTATCAAAATTAAACCTAAACCCAATTAGAAAATTTACACCCAAAAGAAAATATCAAAATTTGATTTCAGCTAATGTTAAATAAATAAAAAGTTATATTATTCTTATTTAAAGGCAATTTTATTACTTCAAACAAAAAAAATTTGACATTTCTACAAGTTGGCACACAAAATGACATTCTGGAAAAAATAAATAGTGTGCAAGTGGCATTTGGTCTAGTGGTAGGTGGTAAGTTCACAAGAGGCATGCGCACTTGCATATCCTGGGATCGAATCCCTTCGCTTGCATTTGCAAGAACTTGGCTAATGGACCGGCTATTTGTGACATAATGTTGACAAAAAAAAAAAGAAATAAATAGTGGGGACTCGAACCCGAAACTAGTCGGCATGGAATAGATAATTTCCCTTATTAAAATAAAAAAAAAAAAGTAAAAAATTAGTGACATTTACATAATTAATTTATTATTTATTGGCTTCTCGACAGTCATAAAAACATTTCAATGCATTTGTTGACAAAACATCCATAAGCGAAAAAAAAATCGGTTGGTTTGACGAAAAGAATCATTGGTTCCTTACTATGTTACCATTTTTATGCCGAATTTACAAAAAAGTAAACAAAAATAAATAAAATAAAATTCATATCGAAAGCCAATATATATTGCATGTAAAGACATTTGGTCTGCCATTAACGACTGTCCTATTGTGACTTGCATTTACGAAATGGCAAAAGATACTTGTCTTCATGTTGAAGAATAGAAGCTCTCTTTTGTTTTATACATGTAAATTAAAATAAATTTAGTCGAAATTAGTCTACAAAATTGTAGCTTATTAGACCCTTTATAGAGTAATTCTATACTTTTTCTCCTTTTGTCAAATTTTGTCAAAAAGTTAATTTTTTTATTGCGAGTTTCAACACATGAAAATTGCAAGTTACATGAGTTCATTTGTGTATTTTGTGGACTATATGGATTGTTTTATTATTAGCTAAATATATGATCCAAACTTTTTGTTTTTGTTTGTTCATTGCAACTTTATTCTAAATCTTACCAAACATTGTAAGACCAAAATAAAATTGGTAGGTTTTAATTAACATGTGTTTTTAGAGTAAGTTTTCTGCTAATAGTCTTAGTATGCATGAACCATTGCATTTTCATCAGAATCTAATAATTAACTTTAAGAGTCAAAGATTGAGAATACTTTAAGCTGAACCTTTTTGATTATTTTGTTTTTTTATGCTCTCAAAAAGAAGGACATTACATGATCATATTCATGTATATGGTATATGTAAGTGTTATGTTGTATATATATAATGCATACATATGATATGTATATATATACTTCGTCCAAAACTTGTTCATAATTAGAATAACAATTCCAACAATTAAAAGAAAACCAAGAAACAATCCTCTTCGAAAAAACATAGATTTTGAGGTACACATTTTGTGTTAGAACAACTAATCTAAAATATGACTAGTAACTCTTACAAGTGATATTGTAACATCTCCAACCAGCCTCAGATTGAAAAAGATCATTAGCAGCAGAGGCTTAGAAAGTTGGTTGAGACAAGTCAGGAAAAGTCTGAAAACAAAGCGTAAGTGCTGAGAGTAAGCTCGGGCCAGATGAGTGTTGGCTGAAAAAGTGAAGGCTGGACTGAGCTAGCCGAAGATCGTAGGAAGTTAGCTCTAACCAGCTGGATAGAATGGTTCGAATTTGGGCTAGCTCGATCAACTAACAGTCTAGTTAGACTAGCAAGTCTACCAGCTCACTAGCTGAACGGTTAAGAAGTTAGGCAGTTGACTCGGCTAGGTTGTGTTGTTTTGCGTCGCAAACTTACATTTGCCCAAACTGATAGCAATAAGAGAATGGGACAGTACGGTTAAAGGCCATAAAGAAAGAGTTATGGTCAGAGTTTGATCGAACTCAATGGAACAAGGGATATGATGAACATCAATCCATCTGATCAATCAGGAATCCAGTGTCCAGGTGAGTGCGACTGTGGGCAAAGACTCATATCAAGCTCACTAGATGAACGCTAAACTTAACTTGTTTTACTTGATGTTGTTGCTCTATCGAAATTTCGGTTATAAAGAAACATTACATTAGTGTGCAAAACATCTGTTTGTATATCATCTATAAAAAACCAAAACAATCCATGAAGGCTGTAGTTTGTACTCCGAACTGTTGTATGGTCAATTAATGTACTATCTGTATGCTTCACTTTGTATATTCTAAAGTTAAAACTTTTTTCTTCTCTTTCTCTTGTCAATCTTGGCTTCTATCTTCCTTTGTTCTATAACACTATTGAAAACCTGTGTGCTTACCTTTATTGCAGTTAGAAGGTTGTTGTATCTGCTGATGAATCTACTAATCCTTCACTCAAAAGCCGCATTGCAGCTCCTCTTGTAAACTTCCTCGCAAAGAGAAAACATGGGACGGGTTTAGAATTCGCCTTGCACCACTCTGTTCGATATTCGGATTCATAATGTACATTGTTGATATTCTGTCACCAGGAATTTGATATCACAAACAACAACAGAATACAGTGATCAGCTTAATCGATATGTATATGAAATAAGGGTGAGCATAAACACAGTAACCAGAATAGCCAAACTGTAAACCGAATTGCAAACACCTATATTGAAAGTGACCTTCCTTGTTGGAGTAAAATAAGAGTTTTACCTTTATTCCGTCTATTTCCTCTGGCCCAACATTCTCAGACGTGAAAGTGAGAGGATGCCAAGATTTGGCTTCAGCTTTTTGTGCTGCTAGGTTCCATGTAGTGTATGTCACTGTTCTTTGCTCTAATTCACTCTCAAAACCACGCATCTGAAGAGATAAAGATTGAGATACAAAAAGAGAGAAACGAATCAAAAAGTTTGCGGGCTAAACAGAGATAAACCGAGGAAAAACTTTTGATAACTGTTTGTGCTTACTGTAAGCAGAGTTTGCACATAGTGTTCATCAGGGATGCAGTTGTGAAATCTCTTTTTCTGTTTCCACGTTCATTGCAAAGTAAAATGTTAAGAAGAAAACCAACATTTACTGAGAATGAATGAAGTATCTGTGGGAATATCACTCAGAAACTACCAAATTGTTTATTTCAGAAAAATGTGACCAGAGACAACTTGTTTGTGGATTCAATCAGTTTCATCGAATCTATTTCAATTTAACCAAAGTAACCAAGAAGTAGCAAAAACTAAGAATCAAGAAAGAGCTATAATTCAAGTGGCTGTCATAATTGAAATCATGGAAGAACAGTGAAGTACTACTTACGAGATAAAGCCAATTCTTTCTGGGATCCAGAGGTAGAGATCGCTGGAAAACAAAATAACAAGCAGCTAATTAGTAATCAATTAGAGATGACAGAACAAATGAAGTTATAACATCATCAGATACATTGCAAAGGATGATGTATTACTTACTGAAACCCAGAAGTATCATAACGACAGACACCAAAAGCTTTGAGTTTTTACCTTGCAAAAACTCTGAAAAACTGGGAACACAATATCATCATGAACAATGACCTCTGCATGGCTTCTGATCAATGAAATCCACTGCAAGGAACATACAAACAAAAGGAATGATTCACAAAACTGTAATAAGAATTCCAAAAGAAACTCAAACTTCCAAAAATCTTGCAATGAAACAGTCTGAAAAAGTCCATTTCAAAAGCTAATTAAGGAAGGTTCTTCCATTTTTTTCCTGATCAATATGATTAGATCAGACCTGAGATCCTTTCCGCCATTTCTTTTTCGGTATGATAGGAAACATTTTCATGGTGTATCGTTTATCTTTAATATCAAGGAAGCTGCCAACAAAGAGCAACTCAGTTACAATATCCTGTATCTCCTGCTTCTGCTAATTTATAACTTCGAACACATAATGAATCAGAGAATGGCGGATTACCTGTCTACAAAACTTTTTGGTGAAGTCATTAGGTATCTATATATGTAACTAAAGTTGTATAGCGGAATACAACTGCATCACAAAGGGTAAAAGCAAAAGAAATGAGTGGCTTCATGACTTAATTTCATATATTAGATCTAATTAGACTGAATAAGGTGTGATAGAAGCACTCGAACCTATCAGACAAAAGAACAAATCTTTGATTCGAAGGATCCTCCAAAGCTGATGCAAGCAACAATCTTTCTGCTTCAATCATGCTTGATTCTCCCCAAACAACCTGTAAATGAGTCAATTCACAGTTTTCAATGACAACAGATGTTGAAGAATTCGTTCTTCTCCATTCATATCACTTGGAATTTGGAAAGACATAACAAAAATATACATCAAAATGAGAACTTGCCTCTATACAATTCTTCAATTGTCGATTGTAGAAAAACTGTGATCTCGTAGAGGACTCATTGAATACAAAACCAGGTACTGAATGTACATAAACTGAGAAATTTCTCTGATCTGCACCCTGCAAAAATCACAACAAGAATAAAGCCAGCGACTTTCCAATTCAATCAACGGAAATGAATGATCAAAGCTACGAATTTCAAACCTTGAAGAATGTATCCCAAAGAAAATCAAGTGGCAAATCACGTTTTGTAAGGAAAAGAAACGCAAGTTTCGGACGATTTCCAGTGTATTTACGGAGAGGGATACGAGATCTCGCGACGGAGAGTGAAGACAATAATGTCGTCTCTCTAGAACGAGATTGAAGGTGGATACTGAGTAAAGTTATGATACATAGAGCTATAGAGAGAGATATGATTAGCTTCCATCGAAACCAGACGACGCCACGACGAGACGTCACCGGAAATAGAGATCTCCGTGGCATTAGTAAACTCGAAATTCGAGATTACTTACCTCCGGAAATCTGCATTCGAGCTCCCAAAGAATCTGGAATCTTCTTAGGGATTTTGTAATCGAGATTTGACAGTGAGAAGATGAAGCCATGAAAGCAAGTCACTTAAGAAAAGACTTTGAACGTGTCACTGTCCACGTGTAAGTTTTTGTCGGTTTTTGTTTTTATTAATTAGGAAGTAAATTAAGGATTAAAAAAGGTCATTAAATTGTCTCCTTAAAGGATTAAAAGTGTAATTAATTTTTTAAGACGTTTCTTAGGCATTAAATGCGGTAAACACATTTATTTTCCTATGTTTTATCGCAACACACTAATTTCATATGGTTTCATATTTTTCCATAAATTTTTTAACTTAGTTATTTTTAACCAAAAAAATGATATTAATTGTACTTGTTCACTAATATTATGTTTTCAATCAAATAGTTAAACACATAGATACTTACTATACCAAAATCATTTAAAATTATAGAAAAAATGGTTAAAACAAATAGGATCTTGTAGCAAATGGCATCTAGCTTAGTGGTAGACGGTGGTAAGTTCACTTAAGACAGCACATTTGTATAACACGGGATTAAGTCATCTTGCTTACATTAGGTACGAATTTGGTTATTGGACCGCTCAGTTGTGGTCCAATATAATCTGTCGTTAGCAAAAAAATATATATATATTGTCATTCATTTGTAAATGTTGGTTTATTTTTGTTTAGTTATACTTGTTGGCTCTATTTCTCATACTTCCAAATCAATCTTCTGATAGCATGGTATAAAATCTTATTTCCACCAAAAATCGAATTAGGAGAACAACAAAATTAATGCTTAATCACAAGCTCATTTTGTTTTAGTGATCTTCTAATCTCAAGGTTTAACCGAATAAATAAGAATAATTTCGGTTTTAATTAATAAGTAACTATGCTACAATTTTGGTATAAACCTTCTTCTCAACAACTTGAAAAGCTATGGAAGTAATTATTCATGGAGTTTACGAAATTGTTTTCATTGGAAAATGTTTTTATACATACAATCATGAAACAATAACAACAAATCTCAAACAAAACAATGATATATAACGAAAAAAATATACAAAAATCTTTCACAACTCATCAAAACAAAAAGATCTCTCTATATACGTAATAGTTCTGTTTTCTTCAATATCGTATTCAAAGCCGATCCGGTTTAGTCATTTTCACTCATTGACCATCTCAAGGCTCCGGTTTGCCCTTATCCGTGCCATGTCCATTAGAAACTAGTGATTGTGACGACTGGTGGCTGGTATTTCCGCTAGCCACGGTGGTTCCTCGAGACTTTTGCCGTTTGGTTGGTACAACTTCACAATTTTCGTCATCTGAATCCTCAACAAGATCATCGAACAAGTCATCTTCGCAATCTTCGTCTTTAAAAATCGGATGAACATATGCATTCTGAAGAAAGCCTTTCAGATTCAAGTTCGGTTCTCTTGCTTGTTCCAATGTATCTTTAATCATAGCTTCCTATAAACCAGTACCACAAGATTAAACATTCGAACCAAAAATTGTATCTACTAAACCGTAAAAAGATTTGTGGCTAAATCGCAGCGAAACAACCATGAAAAATCATCAAATAATAACAAAAGATTACCATTGTAACCACGATTTTTCTAACCATATATGGTTACTACCATAACTATATAACTATATGGTCGTGGCTAGAAAAATTATGGCTAAACGTTTTGGCCACGATTTTATTCGTGGCTAGATGGTGATTTTTTACTTGTTAAGCTACACAATGTTTGCAAGTGGCATTTAGTCTAGTGGCAGGTGGTAAGTCCACAAAAGGCATGCGCACTTGTACATCCTGAGATCGAGTCCCCCGCTTGCATTTGCAAGAACTTGGCTAATGAGCCGGCCATTTGTGGCCTAATGTTGACAAAAAAAAAAAGCTACACAATGTTTTGTGGTTGATAGTACTAACCTGCAAAGGGTTAATGACAAATGCGGCTTCGTACCGGCCTTTACAAAACCGATGAAAACCAAAGGTGAGAATCGCTAGGACGAGAAGGAAAGGTGTGGATTGAGCCTTTCCTTTGGTGCTCATTAATCCCATCATAAGGATTTGTGAGATGATCAATGCCGTTATTATACGTCCATGAACATCAGGCCAGTATGCAGCTGCACTCTCATACTCTTGATTGTACACATTTATGATCTGCAAGAAAAGCCGGTTCAGCTCAAAAGTCAAAACCAATTAAGCCAGTTGTAATCTTGGTTTGATCCAGAAAAACCAAGAATGAATGTGAACCTAAATCCAAAACTCCTATATGAGAATATATATTTCTTTCTAACTACGATATTCCGGTTCAACAGAAATATTATGAGCACCACAACTCTGAACCAACCAGCTACTTTTCTCTCCTAAGCCTGTTCAACAAATTCACAGGTCAAAGGGTCATGAAATCCGACTAATCTCAAAACCAGGGAAACCATATGAGTACTCCTCGCGTTGTAGTTTCTAGATAAGCTCGAATCGGGATAACACATTACTACGTTTCTAAATTCTAATACTACCACTGGACCATCCGCGTGGTCACCTATATGACAATATTGTGAACTCTGAACAGACAATGTGAGTTTGTTTTGTTTTCACCTGATGACGGAAGATAAGGTAAGCTAAACCAAAGAAGATGATGATGAAAGGAAGTAGAAGAGGCGTGACTGGAGCATAGACAAGACCAAGGAGGAAGTAGAGTTGTATCCGAGGTTCTGTAGAGTAGAAATCGATCTGTCCAGGATCCATAGCTTCTTCTCTGTCTTTTTCAGTTTTCACCAAGAAAAAATTCTTTAAATGAAAAATGATTAATGGTTTGACTCTAAGAATCTCTCCAGCTACACCAGCCCAACCATCCACCATAATATATGTTATAAAGAAGGTTGCTTTCATCGGTATCGCAACTCCAATTGTCTGTGGTATTCTAAAACAAAGAAGAATATGACAATGTTGAGCTTCAAAAGAGTACAAGTGTGAGTGAGTTAGCTAGAGATCAAGAGCTTACTGATTTGCAGATTGTTTAAGAAAGGAATCGAGTTGTTCCAATGCAGATCCAGTGATTATACTACCGAGGAAAACATTCACTAAGTTGAATAGATAGTATCGAAAAGCTGCTCTTCTTTCTAGCGATGATATCGAAACAAACCCTTCGAATTTCGACATGATCATTAAAATCGTTGGTAGAAATATCAAAAACAGCTTTAAGACAATACCAGGTAGAAAACCTTGGATCAATGATTTCATAAAAGGCCTGCAGACACAAGGAACTGAATCAAGCATGATCTCATGAGTTAAAACAATTAGCAAGAACTCGAAAAAATGTACTTACTCTTCGACAATGGGATTGAGGAATGAAGCATATTTCTGGATACCTTCAATACTTGCTAAAGATTGTACAAATGCGATTGGGATGATGAAGAAGAAAGTTAAGAAGAAGAAGGTAACGTGCATCAGAAGTCTCCTAACAGTGAGAGATACATAAGGAATTGCAAGATTTTGCCAGAATACTTCTCTTGCTTCTGGAGCCCAATCTGTTAACCATTTAGTTGGGTTCTTCGTCTGTTGTGTCTGTGCACAAACCGCAGCTCCCCAACGTGTTTTAAAAGAGACAAAAGCTGCTGGCATTACACTTGTGTCATCTTTCTTTACTCTTATCCTCTCTTCCAATATCTGCGTAAATCATAAACCGAAAAACCTGTAAACAGAGTAATCTAAACCGAAAACCGAATTCGACATCTCTTAGAAGAAACGATACTTACTTGCTCACTTAGTTTCTCGATCTCAGCTGTGTAATGATCCATTGCATCTACTTTCTTTCCCCATAAACCGAGGAATCCCAACTGCAAGATGAAACAAAATTAGACAAAAACTTCTCTCTATGTGTTTCAAACTTTTCCAGTTTCTCTAATCACTTACCTTTATCATTATCCTTTGTTCCTTATTTCTTGTATACTTCAAATGGTAGTAATCAAACCAATTCTGTAGTTTCTTCTTCTCTGTTACCAAGTCAGCCAGTTTATTTGCATTGTACACCACCTGGAGGATATATAATCTAAGAGATTTAACCAAGATCATCACGAGAAAATCGGATTTAAGATGCATTCTTTGAAGGGCTATGATCTAACCTGATGTGTAAGATAATGGTCTGGATGGTTAACAAGAAAGAAATGCTCCACGCTTTCACTAACTGATTCATCTGCATCTGGTGGTATGTTCCTAACCAGAACCTGTCAAAAGCACATAATATTCTAAAATTTGGATCATATCTCTTATATAAGGTTGAGATCAACTAGAGTGAATAAAGATCTTTACAGTGAATTGATCAGCTCGTCGTTTCTCGGATTGAAGAAATGATAACCTCATTGAAGCAATTTTCTCATATTCCTTCATTAGAACATAGCAAGTCCAAAATGTGAATGCATAAGCCATCACAAGGTGCGACCAAAACCTTTATCAAAATCAGAGTTTTGCATCACTATAGAGAGAAAAATTCAAAATCAGCAAAAAGATTACAGATTTTCTTGCTCCAACAAACCTGTCTGATCCACGTTCGACATTTGAAATCGAAAGCTTATCGATATCACTCGATGTTACATTACGAAGATTAGCTATCTGCAGTCCATCACTTGTCCAATTAACAGGTACCAGAATTGACCATGAAAGTAATGCAATTGGGACAAATATCTTAAGTCTGCAAAACAGTATGTTCTTGATGTTATCTCTCAAAACTAATGCTCAATAAACTTGTAATCCTCAAGAACAATCTATGCAATAACAAAGAGTTTAGAACATATTTGATTACCCAATCAAGTAAATCCTCAAGTAGACAGCAGAATCCAAACCAGCATGATCAATAAGTTCACCCTCTGGCATCTTTATAGCGGCAGGAATCCAATTCAAAAACCGTACATATGATCGATAATCGAAGTTCACAACTTTGCTCACTAAAGCACCAGTATTCAAAGGACTATTTCTAACACCTTTCAAGTACCATTTAGGGAAATAAACCCTATCATTGAATGGTTGGATCCTTAAGATAGCAAATAACAAAAGGAATATCAATGCACTTAGAATGTTAATCGCTGCTGCTAATCCAATATCTGTTAATGTCGCCATCTCTTCAAACTAAATATAAACCCTCAAGATTTTCTCTTCACCTGCAAAAAAATTGGAAATTTTAATGAATTTGAGAACCTGTAACTAATAAAACAGAGCCTTGAGAGTTTAGGCTATAGACTCAAATATCA
The DNA here is from genome assembly GCA_023374145.1 of Lepidium sativum. Lineage (NCBI taxonomy): Eukaryota > Viridiplantae > Streptophyta > Magnoliopsida > Brassicales > Brassicaceae > Lepidium > Lepidium sativum. Next base: position 13,577 of record JAKUCM010007946.1, read on the forward strand.
AGTTTCAGATTTTGTTTGATATCTGAGAAGCTTAAAGTTTAAATAAAATATCTCACCTTTAGAAACTTATTACCTAGATGTCTCTTGTTGACCAAAGGAAAAGATTGCACTTTTTTCCTAAACTTCTTCAAAAAGTAATCTTACGATCAGATTGAAAAAACAAAATATGAGATGAACCCAGAAACTAAAATTGGTGAAAGCTTAAGAATTCTCAAATTTTCTCCATGGAAAAGAATTGCACAAGTCAAAAAAGTCTTGAGCTTTTCTTTCTCTTTGCTTAAAAAAATAGAAACAGAGAAGAAAAAGAAAAACAGAGTATGGAAACAGAGAGATCAAATCTGTTAACAGCACATAAATTGGGAAAAGAAGAAAAGAAACTTCATGCCGTTTTGTTTGATACAAAACGCTGAAAATACACGGAGAAAGAGAAGAAGACGAATAAAGGGAAGACAAAGAAAAAGTTGTATTTATTTGGAGTAAAATATTATTTATTCTAATTTTGGTCAGCTACTCACAAACTCTTTCTTCAAAGTTGAAAAAAAAATTGTTTCATTTGGAATTTTATTTTGGCTAATTGAAGTTCATGACCACCAATAACTGAATATTAGAAATATGACAAGTAGGAAATTTTATGCGACACTATAGCAAATTTTATAATATTTTATTTTTATATGTGGTACATCTTTGTGTCAGAGTCCTATTTTTGTATTTAGAAAAATTGTTAGCAGTTAAATAATCACGTTTTTATTTGTGTTGTATATATATCTTTAAATTTGTTATAATATATTTATAGTTATTTTTTTATCGTGTTAAATATATTATTTTTTAACACATATTATTTTCGTGTTAAAATAGTCAAAAAAAAATTTTGATTATATGATGTTAGTTTCCTAATAAAAAATTATTTGTTATATTCTTTTTTTTTAAAGAGAATTATTGTTATATTCTTAATGTTTTAATCTTCTATAGTTTTCGAATTAATTCACTTTTATTTTCTTTTTAATAAACTTTTCACATGAAAATCTTACATTCAACTATAAATATTTGTACATTATTTATATTATATAAATTATTTGTACATGTCAAATTTTTTGAAATATATATATATATAATGTTTGCTTATGTTACCGACAAAATTAGATTTATAGAATTATAGAATGATTTAATAGCCAAAATTAACTTTATAGTTGACTCAAATAAATTATTAAAAAAATATTTAAATATTTCTAACTAAATTATTGTAGGTACTATTTTTATTGTAATAAAAATTATATTTTTAATTTAATTTTATGTATAATTTAGAAAAAGATAAATTTTAGATATTTTTGGTATATATGTGATAATTTAGATAGAAGTAAAGTTTTAATTTTAGTTGTATATCTCAATATCTAAATATATTAATAATTATATAAAAAATTAGAATGAAATTAGACCGATCTCTTTTATAATTACATTGCTAAGTAAATTATAATTAGCAAACAAAAATATAGGGACCATCTGAAAACTATAAAATATTTCAGTATAATTACACATCAGATTTGGACATCTGATTGGGAGTTTTGATTCTGTCTGAATTCGGCGACCTGACCTTGATGGCTTTGAGCACAAGCCACGTGGACAGGCATCTATCATTTCTAGGTTACGTGCCACAATCACACCGTAACAATTTTTTTTTTGTTTAGCCATTTTATTAATTAAGTTCTTTTATAAATTAAATAGTAGCGAATGACTCCTACGCTAGTGGCAGGTGGTAAATCCACATAAGGCAGCTCATTTGCACAACTAGGGATTGAGTTCCCCCGTCTATATTATATAGAAATTTGGCTATTGGACCAATTAGTTGTGGTCTAATATAATTTGCCGTTGACAAAAAAAATTAAATAGTATGACTCTATCTCTAAATATATAAGTATATATCTTTAATAAATTTACTATTTATTATTTAATTAAAGACCACTCGCAAATCGTAACAATTATTTATTCATCTATTTTTCTTTTTCTTTTTTTGGGCAAACTAGCGTGCAATCACGTTGAAGTCTATTTATAAAGTATTATACTTTAGAATGAATCACTTACTTCTATCTTTATTGTATTCCCAATATGAATTATTTTTTTATAACGTCCAAGTCAATGTGAATCTAGCTACATTATTATTTTCCTTCTGTGACCACCTTACGTATATATATTAAAATTATATAATTAAGACTGATTGGGATTATATCAGATATTACATATAATTCTGATATGTAGAAAGTGCATTTAAAGGCCCACATTATTATAACCAAATTGATATAAGACTAAAGCCCAATGTGACTGACACTTCCTGCAACTATTGTTTTTGACAGCTAATTTTTATTTCTCTTGGTAAAGATTTTTGGTAGTTCATTAGTTGCTTATTTATGTTATAAAATTCACAAAACTTATCAGTGAAGGTCTTATAGTTACTTTAAGTTCCATAAATTTAGCTTTCACCAATTTGTAATATAGTTTATTATGTATACTAGTTGGTAGGAGAGTAAATCCAACTTTACAAGTCACCAAGTGAAAATAAAATATCAACAAGCTTTATTCTGTGATATTTATTACTATAAATTTTAAATTTTTCGTATACAATAAACGCAAGTGGCATTTAGCTTAGTGGCAAGTGGTAAGTTCACAAGAGGCATGCACACTTGTACATCCTGGGATTGAGTCCCCTCGCTTATATTTGCAAAAACTTGGCTAATGGGCCGGTCATTTGTGGTCCAATGTTGACAAAAAAAAATATACAATAAGTCAAAACCTTTAAAGAAAAAAATTTAATCTATTTTTTTAATTTTAAAATTAAATGTAAAATATACAAAATTAAGACATCAATTAATAAAAAGCGTCAATCTCGAGGATTAGAACCTAAAATAGTATAATTACATTCGGACAAAAGAAAGAATTAAATCCAGACGACCAAAAAAAAAAAAAGAATTATGTCCTCTTAAATTCAACAAATCATTTACTCTGAATAGAAACAAGAGAGTGAGAGAGAGAGTGTGACTGAACTGTGTTTCAGCGATGGATCAGGAGAAACAAGACGAAGTAAAACCAGAGACTTTGGATGGTCGAGTCCAAGATCGGATCCATGGAGTAGGAGTAGTAGCTTCTCCGGTTCAATCACCAACTCGACTTGGTCCAACCCGGTTCTCAGACGTAGCTGGAGACAAGCTTGGAAGTACTGGCTTCGATTTTATTGGGTCGATTTGGTCTTGGATCATCGGAGATCCAAACCGGAATTTGAAAAATCCGGTTAAGAGAGCTAAGAGGAAACGAATCCGAACGGCTAAAACCGCTGCGTGTGTAATTGCACTTGTTGGTTTCTTCATTTTTGTTAATTGGTTTATGCTCTCTCAGCTCCATGAAGGTCGAGCTTGGCTTCGAAGAGGTTTCTCGAAAAAACCGAAGCTTGACATGAAATTGAAATCAAACCCGGATCCAAACCCGAATGTGAAACGGGTATCCGTTAAAGTGTCGGCGAATGGACAGGTAAAAGCTAAAAATTTGATTGGTCAAGTCAAGTCAATGTGATGTCAAAAAAAAACTCTACTTTCGGTTTTTCTTGTCATATGAAATTTAGAGTCCCAATATAGATTAGCTTTTCACATCTTTAGTTTTTTAAAAAGGATCTTTAGCTCAAAACCAATGATTGAATGAGGTCAATTGTGTAAAATTATGGTTCTTTTCTTTCTGAGTTACATTACATGATTTTAGCATTTGAATTGATGTTTTTGGAGGTTTCATTTGGTTTTGTGTGACTGTAATTTGATAGCATGGAGAGAAGAAAAAGATGGGAAAGGTACCAAAGAAGAAATATAATGGAACTTATGGTAGAATGTTGGCTTTGGCTGCTCATGCTTTGGCTGAGGTATTATCTTATTGTCGTTTAAATTGTTGTTTAATCCTTTCTGCTTTGGACATTTTGAATCTTAAACTGAAAATCTGCCTGAAACATTGTTTTTGTTAGGGGCAAAACAAACTTGAGCCTAAAGAGTTGTGGAAAGAACCCAAGGACCAAGCTTTAGCTTGGAAGCCTTGTGCTGATCAACGTTCATGGAAGCCTAGTGGTCTCTCTCAATATTACTTGCTCTGTGAGTTTATTTCTCATCCTAACTTGATGTTTGTTTTCCTGATTTTGGTGTTGTTTGTGTGGCTTTTAGATGGGAAAAATGGATATATAATGGTAACTGCAAATGGTGGAATCAATCAACAGAGAGTTGCTGTAAGTTGTGATTACTTTACACATTACTTTATAAGTCAGGCTTTTAGTTATTGGCTAACTTTTGGATTCATTGGGAAATAGGTTTGTAACATTGTTGTTGTTGCACGGATGCTCAATGCAACACTGGTTGTCCCCAAATTCATGTTCAGTGATGTCTGGACCGATGCAAGGTAACTATTGTAAGGTCCCACCGTTCACTCTCTCTTCGTTCTTTTATTATTGATGATCGTTTAGTCAATGCCGAATCTTGACATTCTTGATTGGTATATATATGTTTCATAGTCAGTTTGGAGATATCTATCAAGTGGAACATTTTATTAAGTATCTCTCTCCTGATATCCGGATTGTTAAGAAACTACCAAAAGAGCTTCAGTCTTTAGACCTTGAGGCCATTGGCAGCCTTGTAAGTTCCTTATACTGATTTAAGTTTCAAAACCGATTTCCCTTTTGTCCTGTTTGTTCTTACATACATTGTTCTTTCCATTATGTCTGTAAGATTACAGATATAGATGTCATGAAAGAAGCCAAGCCAGGGTTTTATAAGAAGAATATACTTCCTCTCCTACTTAAGAACGGAGTTGTCCACTTCTATGGATTCGGAAACCGATTGGCCTTTGATCCAATACCATTTGAGTTACAGGTAAATTTAAATTCTTTTTGCTCGGTGCATATACATATCTTGACCCGTAAATGATCCAAATTTGTTGCGGGGTAGTAGAGGCTGCGGTGTAGATGTAATTTTCATGCGCTACACTTCGTTCCAAAGATACAAGAAACGGGTGCTACACTCGTAAGAAGATTACGAGATAGTGGATCACATCTCGCACCTGTTGACCCGTATCTAGTCGGTCCAAAATTTGCGTCCTTCATATTGGACAAGAAGGCTGGTCCTCTTCATAAGGCTTCTAAGTATCTAGCAGTCCATCTCAGGTTTGAAATTGATATGGTGGCTCATTCACTTTGTTACTTTGGAGGAGGGAATGCAGAAAAGTTGGAACTTGATGCTTACCGGGAAAAGCATTTCCCAACTCTGGCAAATCTATCGAAGACAACAAAGTTTGTTCCTTTCTTCTTTTAATACTCTTTACTTTCGCCTCAATCATACCGGTTTTGGTTTCACAAGCAATGCTCTGTTTCTTTAATCATTATGCAGAATGCCTTCTCCAGAGGATCTGAGAACAGAAGGGCTCTGCCCATTATCACCTGAAGAGGCCATGCTTATGCTTGCAGGTCTTGGTTTTAACCGCAAGACCCGTGTTTTTGTGGCTGGTGCGAATATATACGGTGGAACCAAACGGTTAGCCGCTTTAACGAGTCTCTATCCGAATGTAGTCACCAAAGAGGATATACTCTCTCAAACCGAGCTAGAGCCGTTCAAGAACTTCTCATCTCAGGTGAAATGAAGAAACTTTTCAATATATCGATAAACTTTCTCCTCCAAACTACACCGCAATGCTGAATGATTTTCTTTCCAATTGTGTAGTTAGCGGTTCTTGATTTCATTGCCTGTACTGCATCAGACGCCTTTGCGATGACAGATTCAGGGAGTCAATTGTCATCTCTGGTCTCAGGTTACAGGATTTATTATGGAGCAGGAAAAATGCCGACGATCAGACCGAACAAACGGAGATTCTCAGACATATTGTTGAAGAACAATACAATAGAGTGGAAAGTCTTTGAGCAAAGAGTGAGGAAGAATGTTAGGCAAACCAAACATGTATTGGTAAGACCAACAGGACGCAGTGTTTACCGTTACCCAAGATGTAAAGAATGCATGTGTAGTGAAGACTAATTCTTTGTATTTACATTGTTGGTTCGGTTCGGTTATCTGAAACAGTTATCAATATATTGTTTAGTAAACCAAACGGTACAAGATATAAGAGATATGGTTTCATATATAGCTAGAAGATTAGGTGTATAACTACCGTTCTCCTAAACATCTAACTAATGAGATACTGTTTAGCACTTCAAAGACTTGTGGGTAACAACTAACTATGATCCTTGATCTTGATGTTCTATATAAACTAAGTATACACAACACAAATATTGCAATAACAAAGCATAAAGATGCCTCATCCTCCTCCTCATCGTCCACCTCCTCCTTTCCACCACCCACCGCCACCAGGACCACCGCCTCCTGAACCTCGCCCTCTTCCTCCGCCTCCAGAGCCTCGCCCTCCTCCGCCTCCTCCAGAACGTCATCCAACATCTCCACCTCCTCGAGAACCTCACCCACTACCTCCACCTCTGGGAGCTACTTGGTTTCCAAGACCTCTTGGACCCGACCCAAGACCACCATATTAGTCCTCATGGCTGCTTATATAGTTAAGTATGTAATTCTAAACATCTAAAATCTCTAAGGACTTCATGTGTATTTATGACGTGACCCTTTAATATGTGTTACTAGATTTGTATCTCAACCTAAGCTACACAAGGTTGTAGACTATTTCTGCCTAATGTAAACTTTAGATTATAACTTGCTTATTGTTAACGTTTTTATGTAGCTAAATCAATGAGAGCCGTTAAACTAAATAACTTTTAAGATCCCATTATACATAGTTCCATTCATTACAACTAGTAGACCATAGTTCCAATATTCATTACGGTATGGTCTGAACTGCCAAGGGTATTCTTATAATATGGTTTGAGCTTCCGGTAAGAACAACTTCACCAAAAGTAAACTGGTTCAAGACTTCTGTGACATTGAATTCGATGTCCAAATCTTGAGTTCCTTGTGCCGGTACAGTAAACCAAGATGGGTGTAACCGTACAGTTGTACCATTGGGAGGTAAAACCGAACCAAGATATGTCTCAGTCTTGTTGGAAACGTTTTGGAAACTTCTTTTCACCACAAGTGACTCTTTAAGTGCAGATATAGTCACTGATGGATGGTTAAGATTCGCCGGATGGCTAAGCGAGCTAGTGCACAACACTCCCGTTGCGGCTCGAATCGTGACCGGATTAAGGTATGGTAGTGAGCACAAGAAACTTATGTAGTCTTCAAACCTGGTCCAAAGCTCCAAAAAAAATCGATAACATTAGAAAATATCTATAGTAACGATATAGCCAGATACTTTTCGTGGTTACTATCATAGCTATACGATTATGGCTAAATAAATCATTGCTAGCTACCGTCGTAACTATTATAAAAGTCATGTTTTTTACTCGTGATATTTATTATACTTTCATTTAAAGCTCCAACTTTTAAATTTGTCTATTCTTACCCATAATAAGTTAAAAGTTTACCTGCTGGTAAAACCAGTCCTGGATCTATGGCTCTAGCAGGACTAACGTGGCCTGCACCAAGATCAAAATGATTCGAAGGAATCAATCCACCGATTTCATAAGACTCCGCTGATATAACTTCACCAAAACTATCATAGCTAGAGGCTGTGGTGGAGATGGCGGACGCAATCATGGCTGGAGTCCAAGAAGGATTAAGCTGCTTTATCAATGCACCAATCCCAGCTATGTGAAGAGCCGCCATGCTTGTTCCTGATAATAATGCAAAGTTTCTTCCTACACAAGAAACCGGTTTCAAACTTAAGGTAGTAAATTGCATAAGATAGAAAACATGAGGGACCATTAAGAAAATAATAACCTGTGAGAATAGGATCAAAGGCACTTTGAACGCTCCAAGCTCCCCAAATTTGGTGACCAGGTGCAAGAATATCTGACTTAAGTACATCTAAAGGATTTCGATTTGCATCAATATAAGCTGGTCCTCTCGAAGAGAATCTACTTACGATCGGTGCTTTTCCGGCGAAGACTGAGTTTCGGCCTTCGCTAATTCTGGCTCGTGCTCCGAATTGTGTCACCATTCCTGTTTTGTCTCTATAGGTCTTCTCTTCGTAGTACCTCAAAATAGTCTAACATAAAGTCTCATGATATGACTTTTATCTAATTACCTAAAAACACATAATATGATAGATTTATTGAAGAATTAATTACCTGAGCATCTGTTACTTTAGAAATTAGAATACCAGGAACCAAAGATATAACCGGTTCTGCAATATAATCGCCAAATCTAGGGTTTGCAATGAGTATGAAACCGTTGAAACCAAGAGTTGTAGCGGTTTGAATAATAGCTCGGACGGTTGAATTTTGATTAAGAAAGCCATCAGAAAATGTACATATCACAATACTTCCAACAACCACGGCCGGATCAAAAGTTTCCGGCCGCTGGCATTCTTCAATGTCAGCTGTTACGGTTTGTAGAACAGAGGATTTAACTGCGTCTTTGGCTAAGACTAGCCTATGCTGAAGTAATGGAGCTCCGAAGGTTGGCACTTAGATACTTAAATGTACAAATAACAAAATTCTTTTAAAACAAAATAATCGTTGTAGGTCATATCTTGTCGATTTAATTATTCATGAAAATGGTCCCTAAACTAATGTTCTCTTGTAGTGAAAAAACATAATAGTTTACCTGATAATCCAACACCTTGAATGGTTTCTCCACCGTCGAGGATTAGAGGGGCAGGATAAGACCGGTCTGTAGTTCCGGCTGCGGCTCCTACAACCCATGGACTATAAGACAAAACATAAGATGGTGCAGGGCCGTGATGTTCCGCGGCTTGCACCACAAATACCCTGGCTTCTCTAGCTAATAGCATTGCAAGGTCTAATATTCCGAGTACGGTTGGCTTACCTACCGGCGGTTCGTTTGGTCCTACGGACAGTGTTAGTACATTTACACCGTCCATTATCGCCTGTGACAAAATAAAAAATATACGGGAAATAAATAAATAAAATTGGATAAAGACACAATTGCTCTAGGCTTCTTTTGTTTATTTACTTGGTCGATGGCTGCAATAATATCAACAAGAGTTCCGATTGATGGATAAATCGCCTTGTAAACGGCTATTCTGATCACATGAATAAGTAAATAATTCAAAATTAATTAGAACTTAATCTTAAAATTTAATTATGTGCTAGATCCTTGAATTCTAAAACAGATGTTCTTGCTAGGCTTAGTCGGGTATCTGTCTTATGACTTATCGGACTGTAGGACATTGTTTTCGGTATTGATTTAATATATTTAGACAAATTAATATATGTATGAATGAGGTGACGAACCGTGCACGTGGAGCCATACCACTGGCTCGGCCGTAGAAGAACCCGTCGACTATCACCTGAATTCCGGCATTTCCGGCTGCAATGGATGCCACGTGGCTGAACCAAACCAACCAAATAAAATCTTAAGTCTTTGGTATAAAATTTTTGTGACTTATGTTCTTCTTTTTTTCGTCAAGATCGCCCAATTTAATATATCAAAATTTCAACTCTATCAGACGGGTTACGTATCTACTTATTGAACTCTCGTCTTTATCTACCAAACAGAATATTTATCTAAAATATACGAAACATACATAAACTTGTAATTTATAGAGATTTGGTTGTAATATTTTCGTAGGCATAAAGACATAATTATCAACTTTAAGGATCATTTCCTAGTCACGTTACACTAGGCCTGGACCCAATAATTTATATTGTCTAGCAGTTCTTGACAGACTAATGGACCCGAGATTAGTCGGATGGTAAAAACGCAAATCAAGAATTAAGGAAAATAAATATTTACCTCCCGTGGCCGGAGGCATCATACGGAGAGAGTATATCCAAGGAGGAGTTCAAAGCCATAGAAGCTCGAGCTGCGGCGGAAAAAAATCTTGCAGAGATGATTTTTCCGTTACAAGATGCAGCAGGGAAGAGAGGACCGGTCTCACAGTCGCCAGAAAAATTCGAACGTGAGAGTTTTGGTAAATAAGGGTTTTTGAAATCAAGTGAGGCAAAACTCGGATGAGTAGGGTTTATTCCGGTGTCTACAAAACCGATTACTATGTCTTCTCCGGCTCTTCCTTCACCGTCTTCGTTAGAGATCTTTGGCCAGACTTTGTGAGGAATTTCTAAGAAATCAGGAGTATATGTTGTCATTAGTTTTACTCCGTTATCTTCTTCTATTGCCTTCACTCCTTTTGTTTTCATGAGTTTCCTTGCCTGCAAGTGTCAAAAGTAGGGTAATTTCCGGTTTACTAAACCAGAGAACTAAACCGAATTCTATTATTTTGGGTAAGAGGATAGAACCTGGGAAGGTGTAGTGCGAAAGCATTAAGAGCATGAGTAATGGTGAACCCTTTAGGGTTCTTAACAAAAAAAAAAAATTAAAAAATTAAAAAGAGAGCCACGTGACGAACCCTGATTGGCTCCCTTTTTTAAATTTTTTTTTTTTTTTTTAAGAACCCCTAAAGAATTCATCATTACTCATGCTCTAATAATATGTTTGAAGCTATACAACTTTGTATAACTTCCATTTTCAAGAGTTTCAAGTATTTCTTCATGAATGTCCTTAAATAAGAAAGGAAAATTCCATAGAAAGAGAAATGGAAAATTCCTCGAAAATAAAAAAAATGGAAAAAGACTAAAACATTATTGGGCTTGCATAAGTGGGTATGAATGGGCCCTTTTCACAAAGAGGCCCAAAAAGTCAACTTTGGCAAAAAAAGTCAACATTATGATGTGAAGAACCACTCGACCAAGTGATGGTCGAGTGTCATGCTCGAGTGTCAGACTCGAGTGCCAAATACTCCATGATAAGCTCCAAAAAAGTGCGTAAAAATACCTTTTATGCAATGTATGCAATGCCCAACACTAAATATGCAAATTATGCCTAAAAGAACCTAAAACAATGATAATAATGCAAGAATGAATGCAAAACATGCTAAATAAAGCCCCTAAAATGTGGTAAAAAGCAGACACATCAAAGTGCGCGAAACTTTGAGAAAAAGAAACCAAACCTTTGGAAAGGTTCTCAAAACTGAGACTGATAATCCGATCTAATGTATACCAACTCTCTACACAAGAAAATTAAATCAGTTTGCGTTTTGAAGTTAATACCAGATTTTCGAAA
>JAKUCM010007947.1:0-25856 GCA_023374145.1 Lepidium sativum
AAGTTTTAGTTGTTTTACTAGGTATGGGTTTCAGCAAAGGACATGCTGATCACACATTGCTTATGAAAGTTGTTGGTAGTGAATTTATTGATGTCCTTGTTTATGTGGACGATATAATCATTGCAAGTACAAGCAAGATTCTAGCATTTTCTTTGAGTGCAGAGTTGAAGAATCACTTCAAGCTACGAGATCTTGGTGATCTTAAATATTTTCTAGGACTAGAGATTGCTCGTAGCTCTGCTGGTATTTCATTATGTCAAAGAAGTATGCCTTAGATCTACTCAAGACTGCAGGAATGTTGGGTTGTAAACCCTCTTCTATAGCAATGGTTCCTAATCTAAAACTGAACAAATTTGATGGTGAACCACTTGTAGATTATGCTATGTATCGACGACTCGTTGGACAACTGATGTATTTTATCGTTACAAGACTTGAGATCACATTTGTTGCTAATAAGTTGTGTCGATACTCATCTGCACCACATACTCCTTATCTCACTGCAGTTTACAAGGTTGTGCAATATATTAAAGGGACAGTGAGATAAGGCCTTTTCTACTCTGCCAGAGATGACATTACCTTGAAAGGTTTCGCAGATGCAGATTGGGCCTCTTGTGTTGATAGCAAGAGATCAACTACAAGTTTTACTATGTTCATTAGTGACTCATTGATCTCATGGAAATTCAAGAAACAACTTATTGTTTTTTAGATCATCTGCAGAGGCAGAGTACAGAGCTCTTACTCTTGCTTATTGTGAGTTGATTTGGTTACAACATCTACTTCAAGACCTGCAGATCTCTTATGTAGTTCCTTTGTTATTCTCGGACAGTACTGTTGTGATCTACATAGCCACAATCCATGTCTTTCACGAGGAAGCAAAGCGCATCGAATTGGATGGCCACACAGTTCGAGAACTCTTAGATAATGATCAACCAATGTTGTTACATGTTCGAACTGACTACCAAGTGGTTGATATCATGACTAAACCGTTGTTTCCCCATCCGTTCAATCATCTTATATCCAAGATGAGCATTCTTAACATTTTCACAAGCTCATCTAGAGGGAGACTATTGAGATATTAAGTCCGGTTTAGTAGAATTGTTGGTTTAGTTGATTCTAATTTAGGTTGGTTTAATTGTACATATTAGTTTATACTGTATATAAACTTTGTATCTTAGATTCATTGAATAACAAGAAAACTTTTGATAATATCTATATATCTGAAAATTGAATCGAGATTCGAACTATAATGAAATTTAGAATTGAATGGATATCCAATATGTTTTCTTTAAATTTTGGTTTTCAGATTTATATTTATTAAATTTTTATTAATTTTGATTTTTTTATTAAAATGAGATATAAATATTTAAATCCGAACTTGATCTATAATAGAACCAAACCCAACCCAAAAAATAAAAACACTCGAATAGATTTTAAATCATTAGAACTGAAAACTTAAATTCGAAAATATTTGAACCGAACCAGAACAATCCTCGACTTTAGACTTTGGGGATATTGCAAACAAATAGTAATTATTAGTTTTTTCATCTAATGAAAATAGTACAACCAGGTTCAAATCCAAGATAAAGTACAGCCAAAAGTAATGATAAAACAACATATTCCCGAAAAATATTGTCCAAACAAAAGAAACTATTGAACAAGTACAAAATCGAAAACCGAAAGAACTAAAACAAGCTAAAAATCAGGTTACTACTTCGTGAATTGGCTGCAATTGTTAGTCTTTGTAAAGTTCATAAGATATTGCAATATATAAATTAGGCAAAACACATTAATGATATCATAGTTGGGCCTTGGGGAAGAAAAGGTCAAAAGACTGAGTCATGAAGTGAAGGCTTCAACTCTAATGACTCATTTTGGTTGAGAATACATGAAATGTATGCGTCTTCTATGTACGTAATTTATAGAGTGGATGGTTTTTATCTTCTACCAACAAAATTACATGCAAATTGCCATAAATCTAAAGGACTCTTGCTTACTCAAGGAACTTTTTGAAGTATCTTTACTATGAACGTTTCGAACACTAATTTTTCTTGATATATGTGGTTTTGGTTGCGTTTGCTAGTTCTTATTTTATTTTCAGTCCAGCTGTGGCATATGGGGTTTGATATCTAGGTCGATCCACGTAACGTGTTTGGATCATAAACACTTGTTGTTGGATAAGTCAAATCACGCAAATCAATTAGCTTAATTGTTCACAGAAACATTCCGAGACTTGTTTTGTCTCAATTTTCTAATAATTTCCATTTTCTTCACTTTATAGTTGACTTTTAGCCTCCATTGCCGCCAATATGCTCTTCAAAAATATAATATTCAATCTTCCAAATACAGTAATTATTCATTTAAAAAAGTTGAGATCAGACGTATTCAAGCAAATGTTGAGTCACAAGCAAGACCATATCTTGAGTCTCTTGACTAAGACCTCTCTCTCTCTCCTTTATCTTCCAGATTGAAATGTGTGTTTGCACGTTAATCAATCATGGGAATGAGCTCCAAGGGTTTATAAGATTACTATTTGCATGATTGCTACAAGAAGAACCAGAGAAACTCATATGGAAGAATTCCAAGGCCGAGAACGCATGACCGAGAAGCGATCCCTTGAACTTACTCAACGCATTTGGTGGATCTCTGTTTTTTTCTGCAGTTTCTTAATCTTCGCTGGAGATTCTCTCGTTATGCTGTTGTTAAACTTCTTCTACATCCAAGACAATCGATCAGAAAATGATCAAGATAGACAGTACAAAGGAACATGGACACAAGCTCTGATCCAAAATGTTGCGTTTCCGATTCTTATACCACTTTTCTTCATTCTTCCTTCACCAAAACCAAACACAGAAGCAGCCTTTAGTCAATCCAGCAATGGCTGGTTTCGAGTTTTTTCACTCTATGTTTCTCTTGGTGTTCTTGTCTCTATCTATAGCAAGTTATATGCCTTGGGAAGATTATACGTAGGATGGGGAGTTTTGGTATCAGCTCAATTGATACTTACCTCTCTCTTCTCAGCTTTCATAAACCGTCTCAAGTTTAACAGATGGATCATCATATCGATAATTTTCACTCTTGTTGCCTACTTTTTAGGTGGTAGCCCTGCATTTGCAGGAACCCCTAATGAAGATGAATCTGATTATTACAACATCAAGGCATGGTTGATACTCATATTTCCTACTCTTGCTTTCTCTTTGTCTTTAAGCATAATGCAGCTTGGGTTCGAAAAAGTTCTTGTCAAGACAAAGAGGTATGGTGATAAGAAGATGTTTCAGATGGTCTTGGAGATGCAAAGTTGTGTTTCCTTCATTGCTACACTCATTTGCACTATAGGTCTTTTTGCTAGTGGAGAGTATAAGGAGTTGGGAGGCGACATCGAAAGGTTTAAGAGAGGGAAAACATTCTACATTTTGAGTTTGGTTGGGTTGGCTCTCTCATGGCAGGTTTGGACGGTTGGGCTATTAGGTCTGGTGTTTTTGGTGTCTGGTTTATTTGCTGATGTTGTTCATATGTGTGCTTCACCGTTTGTGGCTCTGCTTGTTGTATTGGCTTTTGATTTCATGGATGACGATTTTGGTTGGCAGAGAAGAGGTGCTTTCCTAGGAGCAGTCTTAGCTCTAGCTTCTTACTTCTACTCTCTGCACAAAACAAATAAGGAGACCACAGAACTAAACACAAGAGAGAACAACACCAACATAGCTTAGTCTCTACAATATGTATTGACGATGCTCTTATTTTACTTTATGTGTCTTGCAGATACAAATACTATGTTTGTCCTCAAGTATCTATGATTGATTCAAAAGTTGTATACATTCAAATGAGAGACTAAATACATCTATGATGTTACATATGTATATCTCAACAACAGTTACAACTAGCCAAAAACACATTAATGATATCATAGTTGTGCCTTGAGGGAGAAAATGTTAAAAGACCGAGTCCATGAATTGAAAGGCTTCAACACAAGAAAATGACTCAAAACTATGAACATTTGAAGTTTTCACAATTTTGGTTGAGAAAAGGAAATGTATGACACTTATATGTATGTAGTTCATAGAGTCGACGACAATTTCCTTTTATTAACAAAATTACAGGCAAATTGCCATAAATTGATACTAAAGAGCTCTTGCTTACTCCAAGGAACTTGTTGAACTAGCTTTAATGTGAACGTTTTAAACACTAATCTTCGTTGATAACTTTGGCTTTGATATTTTTTGTGAGTTGTTGTTTTAAAATTTAATCTAATTTTACAATGATGATCATGTTTTAGATTTTCTGAACTATCTGATTCCGATATGTATCTACAAGTTCTTTTTTGTTCTGACACAGCTACGCATTACACTGAAACCAGAAAATGTGAAGTATGTATGGAAATTTAAAATCAGAAGAAGATCTAGATTTCAATGAGAAATATACAAGAGCATGAAAACCTTTCTTAATTTAGTATACAATTAACTATGTTCTTTCTAATTTAACCTAAACTATTTATGTTCTTTGTAATTTAACACAAACTTATTGTTTCTTTGAAATTACCCAAATTTCATGGATTTCATTAACAAAATTCGATTGATCAAAAATCTGCATTGTCGTTTCTACAAATTAAACCCTAAATTTTATTATTTAGACAGCTATCAAGACATCTCCAATAGTGTTCTAAATTTCACTTTATACTCTATATTTAGGAAAAGTGCATGTGTTCTATTTCTTGCTTTAAAAATAGAAATCTCTATATTTTATTTCTAATTTGAGGACTCTATTTTTAGAGTAGAATTTTTCTTTACAAAATAGTTCTTGAATTTCTAGTATATAATTATTTTATACTTAAACAAAATTATATGATCATAATATATATAGTACATAAATTTTAATATATCAGTATTATTAGAACTAACTAAACTATTAAAAGCTATGAATATTATGAAAAGTAACTATATATATATATATATATTTCGCATAACATGATAGTTGAAAATAAACATGATTTTGATGCACCAATAAAAGTCAAAAGAGAAGCTCCACATTTACAAATCGAAACAACAAGATATATAAATTCTCGATTTCAAGAGTTTGTAGTTCGATATAGATAAATCAAAGACGAAGAAATTTTTATTTTTCACTTCGAAATGCATTAGTTAATCATTAGTGGAAGAATTACAGTAATAATTATGATTAAATGAAAAAGTATTTTTATTTGTTTGTTTCTGTTCATGTGATGTGATGTAATGGAATTTTATTTTCAATAATTATGATTTTATTATCTTGTAATTGACTATTTAATATAAATGGGTAAAATATGTTGATTTGTAAAGTAAAGAGATATTTTAGAAATTGGTAATAAATTGGTAAAACAAAATATTTATTTAGAGTAAACCATTAGAATAAACCCCTCTCTATTTGAAAAACTCAATTTGTTGAGGGAAAAGTAGAGTAAACCATTGGCCATATAAAGTTTTTTTTGTTTTATCCAGGTTATAACGAATGTGTAGTAAACATACACAATGATTATAATGAAATTAGTTGTTGATTTGTAAGGATGATAAAATCATAGTTTGATTTGGAAAGATAATAATGAAAATAAAGACATTTGGGGTTCATAACTCGATGAAATCGATGAAAATTTGGTTAATTTTAAAGAAACAATTAAATTACGAAGAGTATTAAAAAATTTAGGTTAAAAGGAGTAGTAAGTTTAAGATGCACAATCAAGTGGTCATTCCATTTGTGGAGGAATTGTCATGTTGGTTTAGGCCAGGATTAGTCCAGTGCTTTCACATGGTCTTCTTCAAATCCGAAGAAGATTATAAGCCTCAGCCCGGAACCTCTTAGTATAAAAATAATAAGTATGTAGTTATTGGGTACGAAAGAGTTATCTGGTGTGAACCTAATTAATATAGGGGAATATGTAGCGAGCCCTAAAATACTTGTTGAAGAATTGCCTAATGTCCCTTTCAACAAAGTACAACAAATTTACTCCCTTATTTTTATTATCTTCTGTAGCTGGTAGTGTCGTACGGCCATGGTCCTTGTCTAATTAAACAAACAGAAAAAGTAAGGCAAGAAACTTGTCGAAACCTACTTATTGTTGTTGTCCACTTATTGGTCCTTGTCTTTTCACTATTTATATGGTCAAAACTACTTTTATAGTTTAATAATGGAAGGTGTTATAGCTTTCAAGGATCTCGGAATATCCTTGATTAGCTTAGAAAAAAAAACGAATTCCAAACATCATGGATCACCACTATCTCTGATTTGTTTACTATAGAATTTCAACAATTTTAAGATATTTTCTATCACGTTCTAAGAATAGAGCCGTTGATTGTGCTCAATAATACAATTAAGGGTTAAATTACGAAAATTTTGATAGAATTATTTGACGCGTGTGACAATTTTGTTTTTGTTTTTTTGACCCTCTAACCTTTTCAATAGGCAAAATCAAAGGTCAACGCTTTTGATTTGGCTCGACCTTTGACCTCTCGTGGTCAGATTCTTTTGACTTTTGTTCTTGAGAATCTTTTTCGTCCCTGATTGCTAGGAACTCACGAAGAGTTAGGATTCTTGCGGAGGTAAAAATATAATAATAATGAGAAGAAAGCTAAGGATTAGGCTAATTGTTAATTTTATACAATGTAACTCAGTTTACTTTAATTTTCTTACTACCCTAATCCATGTAGACGCTCAGAAGGCTACCAAATTGCGTATCTTCAACGTCTTCATCATTGGTAAACGAATTAATTCGTTTCTCAGATGCTATTTTCTTCTTTGTTAAGTTATATTTGACGGTTTGGTCTGTTCTGTTATTTTCTCTACCAGAGTTCAATTCCAGGGAGTCGTATAACCCTCTTTGTGATAGAGTTTGGGGTTTATGGAAATTTGATTATGACAAAATAAACTAGTATAATGGTTAATGTTAATGGCAGTATATAATGACAATAAAAGTTGAATGGTATTTTGAATGAGTCAGCTTTCTTCAGCATTAAGGTTAATGTGGCCGGCAAATCTTTGAACTTGTCATTATATAGACCCTCTTGTCTTCTTTCTTTGTTGCCTTCATTACACATTTTGTCTCAGCTCCCAGATTTGCCCTTGGTTTTAAAAGCTTGTCTTGTTTCCTTTATGAAGGTCAAGCTTTGAAGGGCTAAAAGGTGATGCTCTGGTGAAGGTTTTCTTTGGTCCAGGTATGTGTTTATTGTGCATTGCTTCGTTTGTGTTTATAAATTGTGCATTGCTTCGTCTCTTAATGATGAATTAATTAACTAGGCATTTCAAATTTCATTCCAGATTTTTAGTTTCTTCCGGCGCAAGCAGAAAGGAAGTTAGATATGACAGACATATCAGATTCTCTCAAGGCTATTACAACAGAGAGCATTGATCTGGTATGTATTGATGCATCTCAATACCTTTTTTGGTTTGCAGATGATTACTTCCTGTATAAGTAATCAAGAACAGTATGATCAAATGCAATTTCTTATGGATCGATCATTGCAGGAAAATGTACCAGTTGAAGAGGTTTTTCAACATCTCAAATGCACAAAACAAGGGTTGAGCTCTAATGAAGTTCAAGAGCGACTTACCTTGTTTGGTTACAACAAACTTGAAGAGAAAAAGGTTGAGAAAAATGATTTTAAATCTCCAATTTACCCATAGTTTTCTCTCTTTCAATGTTATGTTGATCTATCTTCTAATTTGTTTCTGCAGGAGAGTAAAATCCTCAAGTTCTTGGGGTTCATGTGGAATCCACTTTCATGGGTTATGGAAGCTGCAGCTCTCATGGCCATTGGTCTTGCTCATGGAGGAGTAAGTATCCTGTTCCCTTTTGTGGAAGGTCTTGCTTAAAGTAGATAAATTTGAGACTTTTGATGAAACTAATATGTCTCAATAACTGTTCAGGGCAAGCCACCGGATTACCATGATTTCGTTGGTATTGTAGTCTTACTGTTGATTAACTCAACAATCAGTTTTGTAGAAGAAAACAATGCTGGAAATGCAGCTGCTTCTCTTATGGCTCAGTTAGCCCCTAAAGCAAAGGTTTTTATTGCATTTCGGTTGTGAATTTATATCAAATTGATGGTAGTAGCTTAGATATTGATCAATTGTTTTAGGTTATCCGAGATGGCAAATGGAATGAAATAGATGCAGCTGAGTTGGTTCCTGGAGATATAGTTGGTATTAAACTTGGAGATATCATTCCTGCTGATGCTCGTCTCCTTGAAGGAGACCCTTTAAAGATTGATCAGGCAAGTTCTTACTTCTATATAATGGGAATATAATAGCTCTGCATCTTTGTCTATCTTTTGATTAACTTTGGTTAGCTTTTATCTTTATCCAGTCAGCACTTACAGGTGAATCTCTTCCTGTAACCAGAAATGCTGGTTCTTCAGTGTACTCTGGTTCTACTTGCAAGCAAGGTGAAATTGAAGCAGTTATTATAGCAACTGGTGTCCACACTTTCTTTGGAAAAGCAGCTCATCTTGTGGACAGTACTAACAATGTTGGTCACTTCCAAAAGGTTTGTTCACACTTTGAGTTAAAATATAGAAAATTTTCAAAAGTTTTGGAGTGAATAATAAGTATAAACTCTGTACAATGATCTGCAGGTTTTAACATCAATAGGAAATTTCTGTATCTGCTCGATTGCAGTAGGAATGGCGATTGAAATAGTTGTTATATACGGTATTCAACAGAGAGGGTATCGTGTTGGTATCGATAACCTTCTTGTCCTATTGATTGGTGGAATCCCCATTGCAATGCCTACTGTTCTATCTGTCACAATGGCTATTGGTGCTCATCGCCTGGCTCAACAGGTCTATACAAGTCTTTAAGACAGATCTCTTTAACTCTAGTTGATTTTGTGTTTTTGTATAACTCCCTTAGTCACATTCTCTTTCAGGGTGCCATAACAAAGAGAATGACAGCTATTGAAGAAATGGCTGGAATGGATGTTTTGTGTAGTGACAAAACAGGTACTCTCACGCTTAACAAGCTTTCTGTGGACAAGAATCTGATTGAGGTTTGCATCTTTCCTCCATTCTTCTTAACTTTGTAGTTACAGATCCAGATATGTTGGGGATGATGATGCAATAAGAGCACTTTCATCTCTTTTGTTGCAGATTTTTAAGAGGGGCATAGACATAGATATGGCTGTGCTTATGGCTGCAAGATGTGCACGTTTAGAGAACCAAGATGCTATTGATACTGCAATTGTTGCAATGTTGTCAGATCCCAAAGAGGTATTGATCAAAGTCTCAACTTTCTGCAAATAAGATTCAATTACAATGTATTGGTCTGATACTTCTGTCTTCAGGCACGTGCTGGAATTCAAGAACTGCACTTTCTTCCATTCAGTCCAGCTAATAGAAGAACTGCACTAACCTACCTTGATGGACAAGGCAAAATGCACCGAGTCAGCAAAGGAGCGCCTGAGGAGGTTATTACAACATTATCCTACATATTACTAATCGTGGCCTAAGATCTTGTTCTGATAAATTGTCCTTCTATAGATTTTAGATATGGCACATAACAAATTGGAGATCAAGGACAAGGTACATGCTACAATTGGCAAATTTGCAGAACGTGGACTAAGATCCCTTGGGTTGGCATATCAGGTGAGACATACTTAAGTACTTTTACAAGCAAAATGTGGACTTGTTTAAATTGAGATATCTCCTCTGATTATGTTGTTAAAATCCCATTTTTCAGGAAGTACCAGATGGTGATGTTAAAGGAGAAGGTGGTCCATGGGACTTCGTAGCTCTTCTTCCTCTGTTTGATCCTCCTCGTCATGACAGTGCTCAGACAATTGAGCGAGCACTTCATCTTGGAGTCAGTGTTAAAATGATCACAGGTACAGAGTCAGTCTTTAGCTCCTACTCTACATTGGATTCTTGTGTACTCATAAACTGTCAAAAAATCATAATACTTGCAGGTGATCAGCTTGCAATTGCCAAAGAAACAGGAAGAAGGCTTGGAATGGGAACAAACATGTACCCATCTTCATCTTTGCTCTCTGATAACAACACTGAAGCAGTTTCCGTTGATGAACTCATCGAGAGCGCAGATGGTTTTGCAGGAGTCTTTCCTGGTAACATTACTTACTTGGTAAAGTACATTTGTAACTATGATCTTTTTGCAATATCTGACAAACACCATTTTCTGATATTTTAGAGCATAAGTATGAGATTGTGAAGAGATTACAATCCCGAAAACACATATGTGGTATGACTGGGGATGGAGTGAATGACGCACCTGCCTTGAAGAAAGCTGATATTGGTATTGCTGTGGATGATGCCACTGATGCTGCTCGAGGTGCTTCTGATATTGTCTTAACAGAACCTGGTCTCAGTGTTATCATCAGTGCTGTCTTGACTAGCCGTGCAATCTTCCAGAGAATGAAAAACTACACGGTAGACCATTGCTCATTGCTTTAGCCTCATTGGCATATTACCTGATAAATTTCATGCTTAGATTGATTGTTTTCACCTTCATTTTGCAGATCTATGCTGTTTCTATTACCATACGTATTGTGGTAAGTTCCTTCGGTCTGAAATGCATCAGAATTTCACTAATACTTGTTCTTATTTTATTCTGATAACACTGGTTTTGTGTTACAGATGGGGTTCATGCTTCTATGTGTCTTCTGGAAGTTTGACTTTCCTCCATTCATGGTTCTTGTTATTGCAATCCTTAACGATGGTTAGTTACTGTTGACTTTCAGATGATTCATATTAAGATTGTTGAAGGTTTTAACTCATAAATTTACTCTCATGTTGTAAAGGTACTATAATGACCATATCAAAGGACAGAGTCAAGCCTTCTCCAACTCCAGATTCTTGGAAACTCAAGGAAATTTTTGCCACTGGTATTGTCCTTGGAGCTTACTTGGCCATCATGACCGTTGTGTTTTTCTGGGCAGCTTACGAAACCAACTTCTTCACTGTAAATTATCTATCATCCCTCTCTTCTATGCTACTCTAACTTCAACTATCAGCAGACTAATATTGTTTTTAAACATTGTGGTAGAAACTTTTCGATGTGAGAGACTTCAACCAGCACCATTTCAACATGAAAGACAAGGCAGTAGCTGCACATTTGAATGAACAGATGGCTTCTGCAGTCTATCTTCAAATCAGCACAATTAGTCAAGCATTGATCTTCGTGACACGTTCAAGGAGCTGGTCGTTTGTTGAGCGTCCTGGTTTTCTTCTTGTATTTGCTTTCGTAATCGCTCAGCTGGTACAGAAATTCTCAAACAACTTTCTTTATCATCTCGTTCATAATATAGTTTATTAATGAAATCCAATTATGTATCTCAAAGGTTGCATCAGTGATAGCAGCAATGGCAACATGGCCTTTTGCTGGAATCAGAAGCATTGGATGGGGTTGGACTGGAGTTATCTGGATATTCAACATTGTAACTTACATGTTTCTAGATCCTATCAAGTTCTTAGTCCGTTATGCTCTAAGTGGCCAATCCTGGAACAAAATGGTCGACCAAAGGGTCTGTAGATAAAGACACAACATCTCTTACTTTGAATGTTCTGGTACTTTACAGTAACATTGCCTTAACTTGAACTCTTGATTTGTTTCCAGATTGCACTCACAGGCAAGAAGGATTTTGGCAAAGAAGAACGAATGGCTGCATGGGCCACTGAAAAGCGTACACAACACGGTTTAGAGACAGGTCAAAGACCAGCTTATGAGAGAAATACAGCAACAGAACTTAACAATATGGCTGAAGAAGCTAAACGACGTGCAGAGATTGCAAGGTTAGTATATTAGAGACTTTGTTAGTCTCTGTTATGTTTCAGAGATGATCTAATGTTTTATTGATCTGTTATAATGAATGTTGCAGAATGAGAGA
The DNA here is from genome assembly GCA_023374145.1 of Lepidium sativum. Classification (NCBI taxonomy): domain Eukaryota; kingdom Viridiplantae; phylum Streptophyta; class Magnoliopsida; order Brassicales; family Brassicaceae; genus Lepidium; species Lepidium sativum. The sequence goes on from JAKUCM010007947.1 coordinate 11,858, forward strand.
GCTTCAGACATTGAAGGGGAAAGTTGAATCATCTGCAAAGCTGAAAGGATATGATCTTGATGATGTAAACAACAACAACTACACAATCTAAGAGAGTTTTTAATCTCTTGCTCAATTCATTTTATCCTTTTCTATATGTACTACTAGCTTTTCTTAATACTGAAATTGACATCTTGTTTGAAGATGTCACATGGTGTAATTTTTTATTTGATGCTTATAAGTTTATTGCTTTTATTTGATGAAAATTTATACCTATGTTGTTTTTGTTCGGCTCTTTAATAATGCACACACTTTATATATCAACTCTTCTTTTGTTAAATGCTTACATAAGAAAGAAAATAAGTGTTTATGTTGGTCTTAATTTTATAACCTAATCAGTCATCTTTAACCTAAGTCCTAATATTGTAAATCATTAATTAATGGCTTGTCTGCATATTCCCGCTAAACTATAATCATTCTCACTTAATCATCCTATACTTTTTACTTCTTCGGTATATATCTCCTACTTATTATACTCTTCGTAATTCAGCTTAATTTTTTTTTTTTCATAATTTAACCTAAATTTTTTGTTTCTTTAAAACTGAATTCGATTTATCAACTCAAATTGTCATTATTTTTTTTTATTTTTTTCCAAATCAAACTCCAGTTTTAACATTTGTATCCAAATTGTAATATTTCTTTGTTTTATTCGGGCCACAATCACGATATATTAAAAATATATTTAGTGGTTTAGTAACCATGATTAAGAAAATCATTTTTTGATTTGAAGGGAACGATAAAAATACACTTTGATATGGAGAAACCCGATTAAACTAACGACAATTTAGGTTGATAATCGAATTTGATTAATGACATCAATAAAATTTGGTTATTTTTAAAGAAACAAAAAATGTAGGTAAAATAACGAAAAGTACAAAAATTTAGGTTAAATTATACAAAAGAGTATAGTAAATTTGGGTTGTACACCGAAGAGACAACATAAATAAGTGATTCAGTGTGAACGAAAATAAAATTCAATTCTGAGAGATATTGATATCAAATCTAGATTTTGACTATTAAATCAAGTTTATCCATCTGTATAAAAAATTATCATCTTCAAACTTAACATTTTCCATTGTATCGATTTCGACGTCAATCATAATGTAAACTCTATACAAAATATAGAAATTCAAATAAACATCATAAATTTTTAATTGTGAATTGCAATCAATATTAACAGTTAATAATATTAGTCAATAATTATATCTCCGGTAAATAATCATTAAATTACACATGTACAGTTGTAACTGCGTTAATTATTTCAAACTTTTAAAATTGATTTCAAATAAAGTAGAATAATAGTCAACGTTGATTTTTGCCAATAATATAATATTCATGTTGCTTTTGAACTTTCAAACATTTTGTGTTAATATTATGCACTGCATTATTTTTTATATTTAAATGGGGACTATGAAAAAAGTTTTGGTGTCGATTTTGCATCCAATTGTAGAAAAGAAAAGGAAAAAAATATCAGAGACGCATCAACGTTAATCGAATGTTTGCTGTTGTAATCACACGCAAACCTGAAATTAACTGTTTGACTAGTTACCTCCACGCGCTTAATCCGCGCGTGAAAATATTATCCAAAGGTAAAAGTCAACTAACTTAGAGCAGTTTTAGTTTTCTAGACCGTTATGTAATTTTTGGAATTGAATCTACGAATTCGCCAATTATGAGTTGGGCGCTTTAACCATTTAGCCAGGGTCTTTTATTTAGGGTTTCTTACTATTATTTAATTAATATATTAGAGAAAATATGAGGTAAGAGATGTATATGTGTTTTGAATTTTTAAGTGTGATTATTGGTAGTTTTTAAGTGGGTTTCCAAAAAATAAAATAAACAAATTTAGATAACTTAATTAGTTTGTGCTACACTTTGTTAACTAAAGTTTGTGCTACACTCTGTACATCGCAACAACAACAAAATGACATATTTTGACACATCAATACATTTACAAGTCACAAGTGGAACTTGAAAGACAAAACACATGAATATCTGATCATTCACCATTCATCCAACACTCCCTGAGAAGTTGATACCTGACAGTCTCATCTGCATCACCATTATTGATATGCCTGGAACCCACCTGTTGAAGAACAACAACAGCCAAAGGTGAACTCAGCTCATCAAGTTCGTCGTCGCTTGTATAAGCTTTTCGTGTAACTGATGACCTGATTCTACATAAGTGTGGCGCTTGAAGCTGTCTAAAGTCTCCAATGACGGTGTAAATTGAAGACCCTGAAGGTGGAGAGTACACAGGAGGAGGTGCAGTGTACGGATAGCTTGTGATCATAGCCTTCTCAACTTCCTCATGCAAGGGGCATCACGTTTATATTAGCAAAAATTAGCTTCTTGGTCTTAGATCCATCGTTTGAAAAATGGCCTTACCTCGGATTTAAGAGCTTCAAGTACAGCATCAGCTTTATCAAACTCCCTAGTTGATGCTGCTGAAGACTGCATACGTGGTGTCAAAGTCTGCAACCAAAGGAAAATAATATGTCTGTTATAGTTGGTTAAGGGAATGAAGGTGAGGCAGAGAGAACAGAGAACCATTACCTGCCACCAAATTGATTTTACAGCGCATGAGAAGATCCAAAACAGCAAGTGACATTCTGCTATCAGGTGGAGGTTTTATCCACTTCCAACGATTCTCAGCTTCCTTCGCTTCAGTATCTTTGGTTTTGGTATCTTTCTCGTTGTTCTTTTTTGTCTCGGAAGCTGCATCGTCTTCTCCTTTGTACAAATAAAATAGTAGTTGTTTCTTAAGAACATCATATCAAAATCAAATGATTCTACACTATAAGATCAATCATTAACTACACTTTTCCCTAATTGACACGATTCCACACTTTTCCCTAATTCCTAAACTTGAAATCAAATCAATTCGTACATGATGCAGAACTCTAATTCCTAAACTCGAAATCAAATCAATTTAACCTACGAGATAGTTATACTTGCCTCAGATATCTTTGATTCGACCTCCAATTACGCTGCTTTGGCCTCCGATTTCACAGATATACTTGCATCATTTTCTCTCCCTTTTGCATGTCTTCTCTATGCGTTTGTGGACAAATGCCGGAAAAATATGCTTACGAGCCAGATTAGAGCCGTTCTCTTTTCTGGGATTCAATCGCCGGCTTCATCCAGGCGAAAGCAACACGGCAAATACAGATTCGTCACCGATTTTGTTGTGTCGAGAGAACGAGAGAGAAGAGAGAGTTTTTCGCGAGAAAGAGAAAAAAAAAAAACAAGAAGGAAATGAGAGGATTTTTTTTTAGGCTTTTTATTTTTTTCTTTGGTCCACTTACGAGCTGACACGTGTCGTCTCTAATTTGCCAAAAACGTTTCTAAATTAAGAAACGATCATTCTCTTTTAAACCACTTTATCATCAATTTTTAATCTAAGAAACCCATTACAACCCACAAATAATGGTGGTCTTACTAGCAGGTGCTTCACATTATTTGATTGAACAAAAAAAAAAAAAAAATTGTGATCCTTCGAGAGAATATTAATTCCGGGGAAAAATATCGCTTAAAGCCTGTCAATTCAAAAATGTGACGTTTAATTCACAAATATTTTAACAATATGGTCAAAGCCTCATTTTTGCTTTGACTGAGACATTTAAAAGGCTCGTCGTTAAGTTGTGTAGTTAACTCATTTACAGAGTTAATCGCCTGTTAGTTGTGTCATTAATTCAAAACGACGACGTTTTAGCCACACGATGAAATAAAAAATTGGGGGTTTTATCCCTAAAATCACTAAATCCTAAAATCCTAAAATTCCCAAATTTGTTTTCTTCGTCAAATTGCTTCAAATCCTCTTCGATTAAAATACCTAAAATGCGTCTTCTTGTTTGTCGTTCGCCAAGGAAAAAGGCTCGCCAAATCCCAGAATCCTCGAATTGTGTCTCAATTGAAGCTCCAGTAGAAGTCTCCAATGAAGCTCCACCGGTTCTGCAAGATGATGAGACAAAAGAAGTGAAGAAGATGAAGACAAAAGAAGTGAAGAGGATGAAGACAGAAGAAGTGATGGTCGGTCGAGTGGAGATGAATGTGATGATAATGATGATGATGATGCAAATGAGGAAGAGCAATGTGATGACATTGAAGATTTGATCGGAGAAGATGCTAAGAGAGATGAAGATGTGAGTGATGATGATAGCGGGGATGAAATATGGTGTGAAGACAAGTTTCCAGAGCCGTTATCACACAGTGATGACGATGGAGAAAATGAAATCGAAGGTGGTGGTGTTGCTGCTGTTCAACGTGAGGTCTGGATGGGGTATTTGGTTTAATTGTTCAAACTAATTGATAGGAGCATCGATGGTAAGGTCTCGGATATGAATTCAACGGCTCGACCTTGGTGAGTTCAAACCGATAAATACTAGTTTTTGGCGGAATTACGTGTATGAGAACCACAAAGGAGGGTGATTTTCCTCTAATAATCTCGGATCCGTCAAGTTGGAATCCTCACAAGCTTGACTCGTATCTCGTTCTTGAATCCTCAAAAGAAAGAGAAGGCGGCTAAGTATTCTAACAAAGAGAAATTCATAGTGTTTTTACGTATTTTGAGTCTAAAAAATACAAAGGAAGGCTTGAGCTTATATAGGCTCAATACTACAACGGTAATATGCTTAAAATAGGAAGGAAATATCACAAAATTAAGTGTCCAACGGACAAGTGATGAGGGTCGTCGATCTTAGAGTTGTTGGAGAGGATTTGGTGATCGGCTGGATATGGAAAGTCTTCAATTGGGAGGATTCGCCTAATCCTGTGCGTTTTGGAGCATGGGAAGACTCTCCTGGATGCTTCTGAATATCTTAGAATGTCTTCTGGTTGCCACACATAAGTCTGCAAGCTCTTAAGGGAAGTGGCTCCCGGACTTTCCTTAAACAGATTCGGTTCGGACCTTCTTCTTGTAAAGTGGGTATCTGGAGGATCCGTCGGGCTTTTGATGCGTTCTTGGTCATTTTGGATCACTGAAAGGCCCAAGAATAATCTCCAAGTGGTCTGGACTAGAGGACGCTCCTGGGATGGGCTTAGTGCAGAAGGTACAACTTGTAAAATACATAATTATCGACTCCGAGCTCCGATTAGGCTGATTGAACCTCGAGTAGTTAGATAATTAAGTCAGGAATCCATAGAAATAAATGTCATGTTCTAATTTTCTTGGTAGTGTCTGGAACCCCTCGATAAGTGAGTGTATGTCTTCTTGATCCTCTAGGGAATGTTGTTGGCGTGAACTCCTTGCTTGCTGCTCCGGGTCTTGAGTGTTGGGTGAGTCATTGAGTTTAGACAGATGAAGCATGTCTAATAAGATTGTCTCCCTTTTTTCTTTGACATGTTTCCCAAGGAATGTTGTCTCCCCTTTATCTTTGGTGTATTTAGCCCGAAACTCGACAACCGAGCATAAACCTTGTCCTGCAGTCGATGATCTTAGGATCCCACCATCGAGGATCCTATTACTAATGATGTAGGGTTCTTTTCTTAGTTTGCTATTTTGTATGGTTTGCCACATCTTTTAAAAACATTTTCTGGATATTAGGCATTTAATGAAAAACGATAATATTATCTTTGATTATTAAAGTTTGCTTCATTACTTACTTTTAAACACCTTGATTCCCACATTTGTCGGCCACTTCACAATATAATAACCAAACATTGAAAACATTGAAAGATTGTTCAACAAAGATGTCATTACACTAACATCCAAACAAGGAAACACAACAACACATGGCTACACATGGCCTTACACTAATCCAACGTAATCTTCACATTACAAATGCAATGGTCATCAACAGAATCCAAGCAAAACCAGCTACCACCAAGCCTTTACACTTTCGGATTTCTTGTTTACTCAACAATGCTTATTCCTTCATTTCTTCCATCATGTCAAACAACTCATTTACTTAAGATTTCACTTTATAAACCTCATTAGTAATGACGGCTAGTTTAGGTAAAGCATCTTCTCTTCTACCCTCTTAAACAAGTGATCTTATAACAAAAGCAAAGCATCTTCAGTTTCAAAAATCTTAAATCACGACACATTCAGTTTATGTAACTTACATCATTTTTGGTTGTCCAAGAAGTCACATATCTTTTACACACACACCGGAAGAAGGGTCATCCAGGATTCGTTTGTGTCTTCGACGTTAACATCACGACATCTAGCCCACACGCACATTTCTTCGGAAGACCACGATATTTAACGAAACTTGTTGTCACAAAACTAGAACTCATGGCCAGAATTTCGATTTGGCTGATTAATGAGACATCGGGAAGAAAATAAATTTGGGGATTTAGAGATTTTATGGATTTTAGGATTTAGGGATTTAGGGTTTTCGATTTCGTCGTGTGGTTTGAATTAATGACACAACTTAACGATGGGCCTTTAATATCTTAGTCAAAGCAAAGATGAGGCTTTGACCGTATTGTTAAAATGTTTGTGCTTTCAACGTTGTGTTTTTGAATTGACAGGTTTTAAACGACATTTTTCTCATTAATTCCGGTACGGATTTTGTATGGGTACCGGTGATTCACGAATCAGTTTGTAAATTTAACATCTTTTTCTCCGATTTTAAGTCCTAGATAATAAATCTTCTGTAACCAGGAAAGCTTTTGACGCGAGTTTCGGCAGTTTGTTGTCTTGTGAATTACAGGAAGATAATGCCTTTTCTTAAGGCGTCAGTGAGTGTTGGCCTAGTTCTCGGTTTCGTCTCATTGGCTTCTTCTGTTCCTTTCATTGTTCTGCATGGTAATTTGTAATCTGATTTTCTTTTTTTCTATGATTATCTCGTTTTGTAAGTCTCTATATGTTCTTGAATATTCAAATCTCTTGAAAAAAGTACAAAACACTTGTGGGTTTCCTTCCCCAGGAATTGGGGATAAATGCAGTAATTCAGGAGTGACACAGTTCACAGAGCTTTTAAGTGATTGGTCTGGCTCTCAAGGATATTGCTTGTATGTCTATGTCCTCTTTCTTTTTGTTATCACAAGATACTTTCGAGAATATGAATCAATTTTGGTATTCAATTCATTATTGTGTTTTTTTTTTCAGGGAGATTGGTAATGGCTCATGGGACTCATGGACCATGCCCCTCCTTGGTCAGGTGATGTCACATGTTGAAATTTCAGTAAAGCCTTGTATGAGTATATGCCCGTGGACAAATTCTGATTTTTAGCTCTTTTTGTGTGTTTGTGGTTTGCAGACAGCGGCTGCTTGTGAGAAGGTCAGATAAAACCTGCATCGAAGTGTGTTTGATAAATTGTGGCTGTAGAAAACTCCGATCTCATCTCATTATGTAAGTTTACATCCTACAGGTGAAAAGTATGTCTGAGCTTAGTGACGGTTACAGCATTGTGGGGCTCTCTCAGGGTAACATGATTGGTCGAGCTCTCATTGAGTTTTGCGATGGAGCACCACCTGTAAGTCCTATAAACTTGCATATGCATATATGTGTTGCTTGGTTTGTTCTACCTTTTTCAATCCCATCTTCTGATCGAATATTTGTTATGGTTTATAGGTTAAGAATTTTGTATCAGTAGCTGGCCCTCATGCTGGTACTGCATCGATTCCTTTCTGTGGCGTGAGTAACTTAATTCCCTCCTATATTTTGGTTCTTCTATGCTTAACTTTGTGGCTTTTTGTAATATTTTTTTGATTTTGCAGGCTACTTGGATTTGCGTCATGTTAGACGGTATGATCAAAGCTGAGATCTATAGCCACTATTTGCAGGTAATACTATGTTGACGACTATTTTACAGCTTCTGCGTGACTTTACATTGTGGAAGTGAAACTTATTTACATCTGATTGAGTTTCAGGAACATTTGGCTCCTAGCGGTTTTCTCAAAATTCCGACTGTAAGTTTTCTTTTTTGGTTGAAAGGTTTAAAAGTTTCGACTTTTCATTCTTGTGGTAACTAAAGTTTTTCATAGGACATAGCCGGTTACATGGAAGGTTGTAGAATTCTCCCAAAGCTAAATAATGAACTTCCAGTGAAAAATTCGACTTATAAGGAGAGGTTCTCAAGCTTGGAGAATCTAGTACTTATTATGGTCAGTCATCCAAACCCGCTTTCTCTGCTATCAACTTACGAACATTTCGTTATGGTAACGTTTTACTATTTTTATGGAACTCAGTGTGAGCATGATACAATACTGATACCAAAAGAGACTTCATGGTTTGGATATTATCCTGATGGATCTTTCAAGACCATTCTTCCGCCACAAGAAGTAATTTTGACCCTTCAACCATCGTTTTAAAATGGCTCTATATTGCAGATACATCGGGTTATAGAAAGTGTTTGGATTTTTTTCCTTTTGTAGACCAAGCTCTATACCGAGGACTGGATTGGTTTGAGAACCTTAGACAAAGCTGGAAAGGTGAAGTTTGTTAAAGTCCCTGGAAATCACCTTCAGATATCTGATGCAGACATGAAGAAGCATATAGTTCCATACCTTTCTGACAAAGCGTCATCATCCTTCACAACCATAACAGTTTCTGAGTCATCTTCCTCACACAGTTGCTTCCTAGTGTAGGGAACTTCATTATGGATCTGATTGGTCCAGAAGTGGATCAGCTTCACCTTGTAACTTTAAGGTAACTTTAAGGTAAACAAGAAAAGCGTTGCAAATCCCTCTCAAAAGGTTCTTATATTAATGCCAAAATGTCACAAGAAATGGACAGAAGCTAAAAAAGGGATGATGAACACCATTGATCCCTATGGGTCGTTTATTACACAAATCTATGAACGAGATAAAGGAACATAAGTCGGCACATATATATGTGTACATATATATCACAACAGCTTTCTGTCTTCAGTCTGAATCAAACTTCTTCTGAGACAAAAGTCTTTGCACCATGAGCTTGATTCTTTGCTTGGCTCCACTTGTATAATTTGAGAGAAGCAGACATGTTCTACAACTATGATTTGCTAAGTAAAAACGGCTCAAAGCCTATTGTAAGATAATTTTCTTTGTTTTTGATGATTCTGCTTGATGGTGCTCAAGATTGCGAAGCACAATTCTCGCAAAGATCTTAGCCTCACGAGGCATATTCGCAGCTGCAGCTGCCGAACGCAAGACCCTTGCTTCTCCAGCGTTCTGCATCAAGCTTGCGTGATGCATAGCATGACGACCTCCAGGTATTGTAAACTGCAATTTCATCCATTAGTACTAAGATGCAATTGTTAAAGCGCACACAAACAAATTCTTTTCACAACATAGAGATTTACCTGAAGAAGCGCAAAAGCTGCACAAGCTTTGAGTATAGAAGAAGGGTTCCGCAACATTGTAACAAATCTCCCTATTTCAGAACCACTGCATCTCAAGTGGCCAGCTTCTGGGATTCGAGCTTTCTCTGTGACTTGTGCTAACATAGATGGAGCAGATGATAAAGCCGCAGCTGCAAAGATTTGGGGTTCCATGAAAGTTGTAATAAAAGCTTCAATGTGTTTAAGAGCCATTATTCTAGCACCATCTAAGCTAACTCTTTTAGATGTACTTTCTGATGAAGTCCCTATCATCGCGTATTCATCCATCCTTGTGTAATAGATAGAGACATACATCAGATTTAATATAATAGAGAAATCTGCAAATTATCTTGAAAGTGGAAATGATTAATTAAACTTTTACGTACCTTCCATCAAACATGTATGCCAATGCTAATGCTGCCATGAAACGAGCCATTTTGGAAACAGAAGACGAACAGAGGTGAACAAGTGATACAACTCCTCCTTCCTCAACAATGCGCAGAGCGTTACCAGGATTAAAAGCAAGATTCCACAGAGCTCCTGCAGCAGTTTCATGTACATCCTAGAAAAGGTAAAAGTTGGATCAGATTATAACCCATTAAACTGGATAATGAGAGCTTCTAAGGAAACAAAATGTTCACCTCAGCTTCGGATCGTGCAAGAGCAATTAGAGGAGGAATACCACCTTCATGACCAATTGCAATGCTGATAACAAAATTATAATAAAAAGAAATTGATGGGTTATTAACAAGGTTTTACATAAATCTCCTTCGCACTGATACAGCTAGCAAACTGATATTGATAGATGCATAATACATGCATGCAAAACAAATAAATAAATAAAAATTCTAAGGGCTTCACCTATTTGCTTCTGAAACAGATAGTCCCCAAAGCGCACCAGCTGCTCTCTCTTGCAGACCTGTGGATGCGTTTGAACAGGACTTCGCAAGAGTCACCTAATAAATAGACAGAAACAAGAGGTAAGAGGCCTGAAGATGAAGCTGAAAGACATGAATGTAAGAAAGAAAAAAAAACAGAAAGAAAGTAAACATATTACCAAGGCTTCAACACCACCAGATGAAGCAATTGATTCCCGATTCTTGTCATCGAATGACAAATTCCAAAGAGCACCAGCAGCTTCCTGTTTTACACCTTCATGAGGTGATTGCGTAAGCTGAACAAGAGCTTCTAATGCACCAGCCTCTTGTCCAACAATAGTATTATTGTTGTTGCTATCACCATGAGCAGCGAGATTGGCCAAAGCACGAGCCGCCTAATAAACAGACATTTTGTCACAAACACAATTCAGACAGTAACATCCATAACTCAAAACCACAACAAGCATTAAATTAGACTCGAAAAAGTAGAATGTGATGTATTCAGGGCTGGGTGCATTCCAGAACAAGGAATTACCTGTTCTTGTGCTCCTTCATACTTGCAACTGCGAGCTAGCATCACCAAGGCATGCACACCTCCTGCTCTAGCAACTTCTGTGCTGCATTTATCGTCTGCTGCTAAATTCGCTAATGCCCCAGCAGCACGTTCCTAAACACAAATAGGGTAGATTTCTGTTTTCAGAAGAAATTATATATACAAATAACACTAAAAATAGCAACTAGCACCATTAAATAAAAATTTCATATCTAGCAAAATCTGTGTATTCTATGACCAAAATACCTCCGTTTTTAATAGTTTTTTTAGAAAGCATATTTATCCCCAAATCTTAAGTTCAGATATTTCCCAAATCAATAGATGGAGGCTTTAAAGATGGTAAGCGTGTACCAGAACTCCATCACAGCCATTTGGCCATCTAAAGATAAGATTGACTAGCGCATCCACTCCTCCAGCTTGAGCAATTGCGTTCTAAGAGAAGATAAACAATAAACAACAATCTTAATTAAGGAGCAAAAGATTCATGTTTGTTTAGTCTCCACAAGGAGATCTTACCTTGTGCTCTTCTCCAACAGAGAGATTCCATAGTCCACCAGCAGCTTCTTCAGCCACAAGTCTATTCATAGATTTTGCCAAACCAGCAAGAACACTAATCCCTCCTTCTTCAGCAACAGCCTTTGAAACTTTAGCATTTACTGACAAGTTTGCTATAGCCTTTGCAGCTTCTGACTGAAGACCTTCTCGCCAAGATTTAGCAAGTTCTAGAAGAAGTCGGATCCCTCCATCTTGCATAACTGCTTCAGCTCTCCCACTGTCTATACTAGCATTCTCATCATCAACAACAATGAAAGTAGCAAGTCCCGTGGCCGCTCTCTCTTGGACATCCTCTTGTGAGCTTTGCATTAAACTGAGAAGCAAAGTCGCTCCCTGATTCAGCCAGAAATTGTTCAATCCTGGAGAATTGCTCTCTGCAATTCTTAAAAGCGTATGAGAAATTATCCACTCAATCCAACACATTAATTTATTGATGCATTTATCCTTGCTTATCAAATTTCTCCAGTAAGAAAATATATCCTTTGGTTTCTTCGAGTTATCGGCAAATAGAGAGGCTAGCCCATCAAAAGTATCTGTAAACAGAGCAAGCAAGACCTTTCCTTTGAATATATTTGAGCTGAAACTTTTATCCTCTTCGAGCAGAGGACAGTTTAAAGCACACAAAACTTTTAAGTTCTGCGATGATTTCAACAGCCGGGAAACTGAATTATGGTCAATGGTGGTTCTAGAGACATCCAAACCAGTTAATTTTGGAAGCTTCTCCCAATTATCTAAGGCAACTTTCCACTTTATGTTTGATGTCCCGGCAACAGAGAGGTAGCGAACAGAAACCACTTTTCCCAGTGCTTCTTCGTTGATGTTCAGGCAATCTAAGAATCCAAGATCACTAAGCTGTGGGCAATGTTTGGCCAAAGATTCAATTGCCTCAGAACTAATATCTCTCATGCCAGAAACCCGAAGCTTTTTCAGTTTAGGACAGCAATAGGCTATGACTCTTATAGCATCACTAGTGATCTTCTCACAGAAATCTGGTCCAAGTTGGAGGCTCTCAAGAGCTTCATGGCGTGCGGCAATCATAGACAATGTAGCATCTGTTATCTTCCTACAGTAGTCGCCGCTTATTTCAAGCAAATTCCTTGCTTTGAGATGCATTATGGCATCAGCAGAGTCAACGCCACGAAACCTAATCTTCTGAAGATTAGCACACCTAGTTGCAAGAGACGCGGCCATTGAAACATCAAACTTGTGGGCACGAAGATCCAATGAATTCCAAAGAAAACAAGAAGCACCAAGGCTTCTCCATGTCCTACAGGTCGATGCTAAGCTAGCTCTATCCCGATAATTTAATTGAGTAAATAGATGAAGCACTGTGTCATAAGGCAAACTAGTCCAATCAGCATACTCTTGAACCTGAGGTGCTAAATCCTCATCACCAGTCACACAATAACTTGGTGAATCAACCTTATTCTTTCCTTTTTCCTCTACTCTCGTCCGCACCCTACGACTCATATCTTGATCAGATGTAAATATATACTCTAATGAGCAATCCTCTTGCAGATACCAAAATTATCCCACTTTGCTTATAAAGACCATAATGATTCCATGAACACAGACCCTACTCCGCCTAAAAATCCAAACCTGTAGAAACAAGAAGAAACATAAGATCAAAGAGCTTCCCAATTTGGAAGATTTAGATACTCTGACACAAAACCCAAATTCAACAAACGGAGAAAGCTGAGAATGAGAATGAGAATGCTCGCCGGTTTCTGACAACAAAAACCCTCGAGCAGAAAAGCGAAGAGAGACTTCAAAAAAACAAATCTCTGGCCTTATATTCGAATCAAATAGAGAGAAAACTCCATTGGAAATTAAAAAAGTGCAGGAGTGATGATGATGATGATGATGATGATGATGATGATGATGATGATGATGATGATGATGATGATGGTCCGAGAGAATTCACGCGAGCCCAGAGAAATTATTCTTACACAAAAGAGGAAGATGGCAAAACCAAAACACCTTAAAGTATGTACCTTTGAAGAAAAACTGAAAAAGAAGAGGACTTTCTCTATTCCCTTATTCCGAGAAACAGAGAAAGAAGGAAGAATTTGAGGAATTGGGGAATGAAAGTGAAACGAGAGAGAAAGAGACGAGAAGAACGGTGTTGAAACAACAACTCATATAGGCATTGTAATTGTAAGATCACCTCCTTTGCACGGTACATTATATATTACCAATTACCACTCCACTTTCTCGTTATTTTTGTTTTTAGTTAAATAACATGTTTCTATAATATTACCATTACTTTGTTAAATAAATTGTTTTAAAAATTTCTTATAGATGTTTTTACAAATATATAAATTAAAACAAATGATCGATGTCTAATTTTTTCATGAATTACTATATAAGTGTTATCCAATTGTTCATCTACATGTTTTCCATTTTTGTTTTTCGATTTCGTCATTTTTAAAAGATATATTAGATATAATTATTATTGGTATAGAAATCTAAATTATTTTTTATGAGATGCATTTATCCGTTATAAGAGATTTCGCTCGCTCTCGCTTAACTCTACAGTGTAATTTCTTAGTTGTATTAGTGCATTATCTTGAGTCATATTTTGTTTTAGTTCGTTCTCTTTTCAGTTCTGTAAGTATTTCATTAATTTTCTTTGTTTGGTCTTATATTATTGGAAATATCATGGCTTTTTGCCGGTTTTTAGTGTTTGTGTTACTGTGATGTATTCGAACTCTTATCCTAA
>JAKUCM010007948.1:0-23809 GCA_023374145.1 Lepidium sativum
TACAAATACCATAAATCTTAATACTTTTTTATTGAATCAAACCGTGAAACTAAATGTTCACATATAGACCAAACTAAACCAGAGATTGGCTTACAACAGGATGATGGATTGGGACACTGTGGTGCTTGAAAGATATTCCATGACTAGAAACCCCCTCAAATTCCTCAGATTTACCAAACCCATCATTATTCAATATTTGTCTTCTTAATTCAACACAACCACAATATTCTACTCTGTACGTAGTTGAGTTTATGAAATTTTTACTTGTAGTACTTACTGCTCCCGCTGAATTTACCCACCAAAAATACAAAAGATTAGAGAAATGTTAGTTTTAATTTAAGAAGTACTAAAATGTCATAATTTGTTTTGTTTACCATGAGTAATTAAGAGCAAGTTCTCAGAAGGATACTTGTCCGCAAGAGACTTCAATGTGTTAACAAATCGATCAGTGAAGTCTTGTACAGATTCTCCCCATTGTGGCAACTAAACAGATCCAACAAGGAATACATAAATCAAGTTAATCACATGTGAAATAATACATGAAAAAGAGTCACATAGAGCACCTCTTTATGAACCATGTCCACGTCAAAATCCACTGTTCCCTCAGGAAACATAGCTTCAAGATCCGACATAGTGAATTCAAAATCCCTATGTTTAGGAGCAGATTCGTTCTCAATACCTTTTGTGTTCAATAGCTTAAGCCTGCACAATCCAAATTCAATTGCTACCTGAAACAGACGAGACAAAGCATAAGCATCTCAAATGGTTCAATAAAATATGATCATTATGGTTACAAAGACATAACGCATGTTTGAATCCGGTCTACCGTCAACAACTAACATATGCACACTTTTGAGTTCGAATCAAGATTATGACACACAAACCTATAATAACACAAAAACCACTAGACTGATTACATGTTAGATTATGAGTTTCCAAATTAAAACCAAATGACCGTGAATGGAGAAACTCATATAGTACATATAGTAAAACAGAATTTTCTTTTGTTTCCAATATGGAATATACTTATAGGCCTCCTCAAAATGTGGGTGAGTATTAGTACAATACACACAATACCGGAGATGCATAACTAGACCGTTTTCATATGTTGAGTATGCCACAATAAGATGTGTTAGCATTTGTGCAATCAAACTGGTTGTGGTACCATATTAATGTATGATTTTCCAACTCAAAACTAATTGGCAATGAGTTGAAAAATTCATATCTTATGTATAGTAGAGTATAATTCTTTCTTTTCAATGTGAGATATTCTTATACTACAAACACAAGTGGAATTACATATGTCTTACGTTGACCTTAGTATTGTTGATGGAAGAGCCGTCTTGAGAGGAGATAACGTTGGGGTCGACATGGACGGCGGAGAGAGCGGCAACTACTTCATAAGCGGTTTGGATGCAGCGAAGAAAAGGGGAGACGAAGACACGGTGAATTGGATACCCGAGTTGAGACTGGATTCTCTGACCGGTTTGAAAGGCCCGAGCCCTACCCTCCTGAGCAAGGGGTGGATCCAACGGTCTCACAGCAGTTGAAGCCCAAAGTGGCTCCAAAAGGTCTATTCGATCACCGTGGCGCATCACTATAACATTTTGATGGCTATTGATCTCTGAATTAGTAGACTCCATTGCTCTCTGTTTTTGTGTGGCCTTTCCGACTGGAATTGGGATGCCTTTTATAGAGAACAAAGAGCTTTGAAATTCGTTTTTTTCTTTCTTTTTGTTGACTATGAACCTTTTGAGACGTCTTCATAAAATGCATTTTCTTCCACGCTGGGAAATTGAGGGAAACCTTAAAATACGAGAACGTAATTAAAATTTGGAGAAAATGTCAAAAATACCTTAAATCTACGTTTATATAAGTCCAACATGATTAAAAACACTGCAAGTCTACACCCTAAGCTTTATGGTAACTGCATGGACGTATTCTTTTGAAATGCTACAATCTAACGGCTAATGGGGTTTATTCTTTTTCAATACGTATAATTTGGTTGTTATGTTTAAGGGTTAATATACCTCTGTAGTTAACGGTTACAACATATATTAGCATAATAAAATTTGTAAAACACCAATAACAAATAAAGTAACAAGATAATTAATATACAATTATTATATTTAAACATAACATGTTAATACTACTATCAGTGTTAACTTATTTTTTTTATAATTCGTGTATTTGATACTATTCTACATTTTTTCAATTATCATGTTATCGTATAATATTTTTTGTCTATAGTTATCAAACTTGTTAAACCTAATACAAATGGAAGAGTTAAGATGATAACAACATTGGTGTCTAGTAATAATATAAGTTACAACGACAACATTTTTATTAGCATTAAACAGAAATGATAAGCATATGTGCTACATATATATGTATTATATTATATCGTTACAAATGTAAAAAGTCCAAATTTTACAAGTTTTTTTTGCTCTTTTACAAAACTAAATATGAGAAACTTTTTATTAGAGGATAAAAGCTCTCTACATTTAAAGGCATTTAGGTCATCTCTTGGATATATTCTTTATATTTATATAATATAGTTGTTTTATTTTCACAAATTTAAAGGCATTTAACTAGAAAATCTCTTTTGATTTTTACATTATCTAACTAATGCATATTAGAAGGAAATAGTCCAAAAGATCTAAATTTGATATTTATTTGTAAATTGTTGGTTATACTGCATGAAATGAAGAGCTAATAATGACTTCTTAAAGCTTATTAATAATGACTTCTTAATATAGTGAACCAATTTTTTTCATAAGTCATTTGTTAGATAGCGAAATTGTAAAATCTGAGAGTTATTAAAATTATCTCTTTTTAAGAATTTGTTTTTGCCTATAAAATATTGTTGACAAATTTCTTACTATAAAATAATAATTATTTAGTATTTTTATCTTTAATAATAATAAAAACAATTCTTTTATTATAAAAAATTATTATGAACAAAATATTTAATAAATTTTAAAGGGTTTCTTTCTCTCTCTCGGGCGATTCGGGGTGTCTTCGGCGGCGGGTGTAGCGTCTTAGGGTTCGCGATTTGGCGACGGTTAACGGAGGGGCTCTCCACTGGGTTTCTCCGTCGCGAAGGGAGTGGAAGGGGTGGAATCGGACTTCTGCGTCGAGGATAGATTTGAGGGTTTCGAGGCGTCTCGTGTTCCCGCGATTCCTCCTTCGCTTCCGTTTCTCTTCTCTTCTCTTCTGTTTCTTCCTTCTCGTTGTTTGGGGTTTTCTCTGGAACCTGGGGGTGGAGGGTTATATTGGCGGCCGATTCTCGATCTCCTATTTTGGGGTGAAGAGACTCTGATGTTTCAATTTGGAGGTTTCGATGCGACGAATTCAGAGTTCCTTTGGTCCTGATTTGGACAAGAAAGGTATGAAGCTCTGTTTGAGTGTCTGGTTCTTAGATTACTTTATGTGGTCTGGGCTTGGTTACACGGGATTTATCATTCCGGGTTTGTGTTGCGTTAGTTTTCAAAGTGGTTTCCTGGGGACTAAGATACTCCTCTCGGGTAACATTACTTCCAGAGAGGGTAAGCTTAGAGTGATCCAGGTAAAGGGGTGTTCTGGTGGTACGAGAGTATCGTTGGTCTTGGGTATGAGGTATATTTGTGCGTTGTGGTGGTGGTCACTGATGCAGACTTATCATATCTGTGTAGGTGATATAACATTTATATGTTCTTCTTTGTTACCGATAAATTTTGGTAGTTTAAGAACCAATGTTGTTAGTGACCTAGGGAGTATAGAACTTAGGCATGATTGGATTGTGCAGTGCTGCTTGAATCTAATTGTCAGGGGACCTAGAGTGGGTTATCCAGATATTCTTCTTAAGCGGACTGTCACACTTAGGTCTCATGGATGTATAGTTACTGTTGGTATTAATATTATATATCTAATGCATCAGTATGTATCTATGTTTGAGGTACTTTCTCGTTGTGATGGTCGAGGTTGCTCGAGTAAAGGGACAGGGAGTTTCTTTGGATACTCTCGGGAAGCTGGCAAGTTCGGCATTACCAGTGTCTCTGCTGTAAGGTGTCACCAGGATTCTGGTGAGTCTTTACACTATCTGAGTATAAGAGGTCCTTGTCAGGGCATATTACATGTGCTTAGATC
This sequence comes from Lepidium sativum, assembly GCA_023374145.1. Taxonomy (NCBI): domain Eukaryota; kingdom Viridiplantae; phylum Streptophyta; class Magnoliopsida; order Brassicales; family Brassicaceae; genus Lepidium; species Lepidium sativum. The sequence goes on from JAKUCM010007948.1 coordinate 4,129, forward strand.
CGAGGACCTAGTTTTTTGGTATAGTGCTATATGGCATTCCGTGAACCAAATTAATCTAGAAAGTCCTATATGGATGTTAGAGGTGGTTGGTCTTAATTTCAGGGGGGGTTTACAATTGATAAGTAGGTCTTTCAAATTTAAATTACAGAGTGTATGTGATACCTTTATCTTGTGATTACGGTTCCTAAGATATAGGAGTGGGATATTCTTTGAATTTGAATATGGTATCTTTAACAGGATATCCTATAAGTTGCGGTCCTTATATATGTTTCCTAAGTCAGCTACGCAGCGTTATTGTTGGTCCTGGCTTTCTATTCTTTCGAAACTAGTTAGATCCTTGTTGTTAATGGCACAGATAGGGATCAAAACGAAGGGTGGGGATCCAAAATCTCCCCCCCCCCCCCTCCCCCCGAATTCTAAAAATCAAAATACCGAGAATTGAAAATTCTGCTCTTTTAGCACGGAGCTCTAAGGTACTAATGGGAAGGTGTTTGAATTCTCAGGTGCAGAATGTAGATGCTTTCTTGTTCCGCATGCCCCAATTTTGGAGTCTGGTGGGGAAAGTCAAAGACCTGAACTTAGGGAACAGTCGATTCCAGTTTGAGTTTCAATCAGAAACGGATCTGGTAAGTATTCTAGATTACGTATCAATCAATTTTGACGGTTGGATGATATCATATGCGCCATGGAAGGCAATGGCGGATGCGGATTATCCTAATATCATTAAATTATGGTTGAGAATTACTGGAATACTCTTTGAATATAGGGTTGATGAGGTCTACAATTTAGTGGCTAGTTCACTAGGGTCTGTGGTTAGAGTAGAAGTGGATAAAGGTCAGGTTTTGATCGAATTGTCGTGTTCCAAACCCTTAATATTCTCATCTGTTTTGGAATTTGAGGAGGGGAGGGAGTCAAAAGTCATGTTCGAGTATAGACGGCTCGTTGGGTACTGTACTTTGTGTTATAGGATGACACATGAGTCTAGTGCTTGTAACAAAGCAAAACCAGAACATAGAGAGGTCCTAGATGATCGTTCTCGTGTGGCTGGTCATGTAGATCGCAATAAGAGTTTCAAGGGAGTAGTCTTAGAGGGAAAAAAAGCAAATAATGCGACTAATAAGACTAAATCGAGTTTTCTTAAGGTCGTGGGGGACAAGGGAGGTCGTGGTGGCCCTACAGTTCCAGTCATGGAAGCCACAAAGGAACATGTAATATTACTCATGTGCTTAGGTGCCTATATATTTCTTATCAGATTTCCCTCAGTTGCAATTTTATGTATACAGGAATCTGCTCCAGGGGATAGTCAATCTCAATTGTCTGCCAAAAAGGTCTGTCGGCCTCTATTCCAGTCAGAAAAAGAGGCACCGGTTGTAGCTGAGGCTTTGGTCCCACTGATGGGGGAAAATCTGACCTCTGATCCTTTGCTAAGTGGGACGCTCGACTCTTTGATCCCCAATGGCGGAGATACTGCTGGGTTATTGGACGAGTTAGATGCCATGGAGGAATCGGTCTTAGAGGAGATGGCAACTCTGTCTGATTTGGAGACTAAACAGGTCCTATCAGTGGTGGAGGAGGCTTTGATCCATGAGGAGTTTGTTGCTAAGATGCAGAATTGCACTGAGACAACAGAAGCAAAATCGATCAAGCATGCTACAGGGGCAGGGAAAGTTTGCAGCCGCATGCATACCCCACTTAGAGGCGTGTGTGCCAAGAAAATGGCAATTATTGGGACCCTGTCTCCTCGGGTAGGCCAGCGACAGGCTAAGCCAAAAGATGGCAAGTTGAGGGAGGCCGAGAAGGACTCCAAAAATTAAGTTTTTAATGTCTTTTAAATTTCTCTGTTGGAATTGTCAAGGTGTTGGAAATAAATTGACAATAATTTTTTTACGTGATATTTGGAAAGGTTGTAAACCAGATTTTTTATTCCTATCCGAAACAAAAAATAATTTTAATTTTATGGAAAAATTACAAGTGCATTTTGGTTATCAATTTATGACTACAGTAGAACCCATTGGGCTAAGTGGAGGCCTGGTTTTATATTATCAGGATACTTATCAGATCCAAATAAATTACAAAGATAAAAATATGATAGACATTTCGTTGAACCTGGGTAATACCAGGTCACATATAACTTTTATATATGGTGAACCGGTTAGGGAAAATAGAGCATATGTCTGGGAAAGACTAATGAGGCTTAGCAGTCATAGGGCTGGGCCTTGGATAATTGGGGGAGATTTCAATGAAATCTCTAGTAATCATGAAAAACAAGGGGGTGTGCCCAGAAGCCCATCATCATTTGGTCCTTTCAATCAGATGCTCAGGGTTTGTGGGATGCTGGATTTCCCTAAAATAGGTAATACATGGTCCTTGCGAGGAGTCCGGTCTAACGGCATAATTCGATGTGTTCTCGATAAGGTTTATGGTAATAGTGATTGGCATGAATTGTTTCCACTGAGGGAAATTAATTATCTGGAAATGATAGGCTCGGATCACCGACCTATTCTGGAATGCTTTCGGGAGCAATCTAGAGGCCCACGAAATGGTAGGTTTTGGTTTGATACAAGATGGATCAGCTAACCGGGATATAAGGATATAGTGGAACGGAGTTGGAATTTGGCGAGCTTCCATCGGGGGCGGCTAGATTCTTTGTCAGAAAAGATTAGAAGATGTCGAAAGGAGATATCACATTGGCGTAGTGAAACTATCCAACCAGGACGCCAGATACTAGCAGAGTTAAAACAATTGGTTGAGGATACAATGTCTGGGTCTCCGGTTGATCCCGATGGGGTGGTGGACGCCACTACCAGATTACGCGAGGCCTATATGGAGGAGGAGTTATACTGGAAACAAAAAAGTAGGAATCACTAGTTACAAGCTGGAGATGAAAATACAAAATATTTTCATGCTTTGGTTAAACAGAGAAGGGCACAGAATAGAATAGTTGGCCTACATGACGCAAGAGGTGTGTGGGTTGCTAAGGAGACAGGAATTGTGCATGAGGCGGTAGGTTATTTTACCAACCTCTTTGCAAGTACTGGTGCTAATAGTGGGGTCCTAGAGGACCTAGACTGTAAGATTACGGCTCTCGATAACTAGATGTTAGTCCGTCCTGCTAGTGAGCTAGAAGTGAAGAATGCACTATTCCAGATGCACCCGGACAAAACGCCGGGTCCCGATGGGATGACGGCGCGTTTTTATCAGGATTCTTGGGATCTCGTAAAAGGGGATCTAGTGTCTCTAGTGAATTCTTTTTTGATATCGGGTAACTTTGAGAGAAGTTTAAATGAGACAAATATATGTCTCATCCCTAAACTACCTCGTCCTACGACAATGACTGATTTCCACCCAATCAGTCTTTGTAACATAAGTTATAAGATTATTTTCAAGGTGATGTGTTTGCGGTTAAAAAAACTTCTACCTAAACTTATTTCCCAAACTCAATCTGCGTTTGTAGCTGGGAGATTGATTTCAGATAATATTTTGATTGCCCAGGAAATGGTTCATGCTCTCAAGACAAACAATACTGTGAGGGGTGAATTTATGGCAATCAAGACTGACATGAGTAAAGCCTATGATCGGGTTGAATGGTCTTTCTTAAGACAGCTAATGCTAAAATTAGGATTTTGTGATCAGTGGGTACGCTGTATAATGTGGTGTATCTCCTCGGTGCAGTACTCCGTGCTAATTAATGGGGTCGCAGGAGGGCGAATTTTCCCTCGCCGTGGGCTCCGACAAGGTGATCCCATGTCACCATATTTATTTATATTGTGTATCGAGGTCCTAATTGCAAAACTAAATAAGGCGGTCGAGAGTTGTCTTATAACTGGTATAAAAATTACAAGTGAAAGTTCGGCAGTCTCTCATCTGTTATTTGTAGATGATTCACTATTCTTTTGTAAGGCTTCTGTCGAGGAAGCTACACAGATCCTTCGGGTCTTATCCGAATATGAATTGCTGTCCGGACAGAAAATTAATTTTGATAAATCATCTATCCAATTTGGTAAGTCAGTAAGGCAAAGTGCCATTACCGGTATCCAAAATACTTTGGGTATTAGAAATGTTAGGGGGTTGGGTATGTATTTGGGGTTACCTGAGAGCATTGCGGGTTCTAAGGTGAAGCTTTTTGCGTACGTGGCAGAAAGACTGGAATCCCGAATTGCGACCTGGTCAACTAAATTTCTTTCCAAGCTGGTAAAGAGATCCTGATAAAATCGATTTTGACAGCTTTACCGACTTATGTGATGTCGTGTTTCCGGATTCCGAAAACAGTCATCAGACGTGTGCAAACTGCTATAGCAAGTTTCTGGTGGGCGAATTCGAAGTCCTCTGGAGGAATACACTGGACGAAATGGGACGAATTGTGTAAACCAAAATCCGCAGGTGGATTGGGTTTCAGGTTACTGGAAGATTTTAACACCGCTGTGTTGGCAAAACAGCTGTGGAGACTTATACAATTCCCTCAATCACTCCTGGCGAGAGTACTGAAGGGAAAGTATTATAGGGATACCAATATATTAGATGCAAATGTCCAACAAGGAGCATCCTATGGCTGGCGGAGTATTTATCTAGTCGTACTGTAATTGTTAACGGTATTATTCGTAAGATCGGGGACAGAAAACACACCAAGGTATGGTGTGATCCCTGGATCTCGGATAATAGTCCAAGACCGGCGATCCGGTCACAATTACATGTCTTTCCGGATTTGACAGTAGATCAATTTATAGACCATTGTCGTGGCGAATGAAAGGAGACTCTAGTGAGGCAATATTTTGATCCCCGAGATGTCACACTTATCCTGGCAATCCGGCTTTTCCCAAATCCGTGGCCGGATAGTTGGGAGTGGATTCTGACGAAATCGGGGAGATATACTGTTAGATTTGGTTACTCTCTTTTGGAAAAGTTATCGGGGAGGACACAGATCCGGGAGGGACCCTCTGCGGATGTCTTCTTTGAATCGATTTGGAAGTTGGATTGTCCACCTAAAATAAAGCATTTTATGTGGCAATCTTTGTCAGGTAGTACAGCGGTGTATCACGATTTAGTAAGACGCGGGCTTGGCTCGGATGCCAGATGCCAGCGTTGCGGGGTAGAGGATGAAACAATTCATCATGTTCAATTTGAATGTGTGTCGGCGCTACAGGTTTGGGCTCTGTCCTGCATACCCACAGCGCCGGGTCCGTTCCCAGGTGGATCGGTCTGGCAATCTTTAGCCCATCTTTGGTGGGGCCCTTCAGGGCAGATCGGGTCCCAGGTCTTCCCTTGGATTATCTGGCAGATTTGGAAAGCGCGGAACAGTTTTTGCTTCTCGAATATGGATCTAGACCCGTGCTTGGTGCTAGCAAAGGCAGTCTCTGAACAACATGAGTGGTCTAATGCTAGAATGGGTCTCTTGACTCCGAGGGTGCTTAGTAAGTCTTCTTTCGAGGATGATAGACCCACATGGATCTATCCTTCTACAGCAAATCAGTCATTCACAGGTGTCAGATGTTTTGTGGATGCTTCCTGGAAAGCCACGGACCTCCAAACGGGGTTCGGTTGAATTTGTTTTCCAGATTTAGTGGAATGAGGTTTTTCGGGAAGAGCGAGCGGTCATCGAAGCCTTTCGGCGCTCTATGCAGAAGTGGAGGCAGTTTTCCGGGCCTTACAAGATTTGGTGCGACATCGGATCTCAAAGGTTGAGGTGGTGACGGACTGTGAATCAGTATGGTATATTCTGCGATATCTAGAAGAGTGGCCCGCCTTTACCACCTACCAGAAGGAGTACAGACGGCTAAGGGCTCGGTTTGTGGAGTGTACATTATCGGTCATCCCCCGAGAATTGAACTCCAAGACAGACGTCCTAGCTAGGGTCGCTCGACTTCGTGCAGCCGATTTCTCATCCGCCGAACAAGGATAGTCTTTACTAATATTCTTTATCTATGTCGTTGATAAAAAAAAAGTATATATATATATATATATTTTAATTTTGTCTTAAATTTAATAATCGATTATTCTCTATGAAATATTATATATAGTACAAATAACAAAATTAGTTAGGTGATATGACAAAATTATAAGTGCACGTGACATGACAAAATTATAAGTCACATATCACATATCAAATAACAAAATCATAACACATATTCTGTAAACACATAAATAAAATTATAACATTTTCAGGTCGAATTAACAATTTATATGACATATAAAAAATTTAATACTTATGTTCATATTGTTCTTCTTAACATGTTATATTCGAATCATTATAAAATAATAAAAATTGTAATGTTCTATATCAAATCGCCATATAATTTTATATCGAGTTATAATCGATATTTTATATCGGTTTCATATGATTTTATCTTATATGAAATAATCATCAATGTTATATCGCATACAATAATTTTATATCGAATCATAATCACATAATAAAATATTATTAATATTAACTTTAAATTTAAAATTTAATATTCAATTAAAAAAATTAAAATAAATATATTAACTTATCATAACTAATTTTTAATATTATATCCCTAATCAATCTCTATCTTGAAATTTTATCCCTAGTACTAACGGGAAAAAATTATACAATACTTTAAGACTCATCCCATGCTTATTTCTCGTGACACCAACAATTTTAAACAATTCTCACGTTCTTTATCTCTCTTTTTATAATAAATCACGTCTTTCTGTGAAATTTTTTCGTTGAAACCCTGCATACGAAATTAAAGAATTAAAGTTAAGATTCTCAAACTCTTAAAAGTATACACTGCAGAATTTGGTCAAATCATTGATTTGGTTCTTTGTGATTCTAAGGTGTGTAACTAATAATTTATCTATTTGCATTTATAATTATTAGGAATATTTCTAATTAATTCATATTTTTTGTATGATGATAAAATTCATTGTAATGTAAAGAAGAAACCGATTTCCAAATTTGTGAATCTTCTTGAGTAGGGAAATACTAAAATCATTACAAACTTACAAGTTTGTCTTGCAACCATATATCACCGAACTTTAACTCATAAGTAAAAGATCATTTTTGTGTACACAACCTCGGCGAACTCAACATATCCTCTCCCATACTCGATTTTGGGATTAAAATTTTATGATTAGAGTGAATTACTTGATAGGCAACTTAATGATATACATATCTTATTGATAAATAATATGTAGTTTCAAAAAAAATTATATCTAAATTTATCAATTGTTTATTCGAATTCGGTTCTAATGGTTAAACATGTTGTGAATTTTTTTATATAGATATCATCAGACAGTTATTTCGTGTTTCCAATCTTTAAATAACGTAAGTGAATAAAAAACCAACTAAACAACTTAACATTAGTCTTAGGAACGATGAGTAGTTTTTTTTCTTAAATCATATAGTTATATATAATTATATAAAGTTTACACTTTAATACTCATACAGAGATCAAAGATTAATTTGTGTTTTGTGGGGAAAATATATTGAGATTGTTCAAAAGAAAGCTAAGAGTAGATTTAGCCTCCAACCCATAATTGTTTTGTAGTTTTGAATTATAAAAGTATTTACAAATATATATATATATATATATATATGTATATATATATATATGTTTTGATATCTAATAATGGTAATTAATAAATAATACATACATGCTTTCTAATATTGACTAATGTATATATTAACTATAAAAACTACAATAAATTTTAAATACAAGTTTAAATGTCTCAATGAGCATATAACACATGTTTGCCTAAGTGAACACATATCTACAAATCTAAATGAAAATAGATCTAAAACCTAAAGGAATACGGGTTTAAAACTCTAAATGAATGTGGGTCTAAAAATTTAAATGAATATGGGTCTAAAATTTTAAATGAATATGGTTCCAAGAACCTAAATGACATGAATCGCCAAGAAACAGGTAGCCCAATTGGTTTGCCCTTGATTTACTTAAGCATAAGGTGGTGGATTCAAATCTCATCTTGTTCCATTTGGAGAACTTTAGCTATGAAGCAAGCCTTGTTATCGATCTAATGGTTACTTGTTGGAAAAAAAATAACACAAATCAAAAAGTTTATATACAGAAATTGTAATGCATCAAAATTTGACAAAGATCGCAAAATATATTTCATGTACAACATCGGTTATCATTATAAATTAATTTTTTTATCATGTTATCATTATAAATTAATTTGTAATTTATCATGTATATAAAATTAATAATTTTACATATACAAATCAAACTATCAAAAAAATAACAAATAAAAATAAAAATAACCACAAATAAATATATATATATATATATATATATTGTTATGAATTATTATTTGATTATAATAATATTATAATTTTACTATTTGTACAGTATTGATTGTGAATGAGGGAGAGAATATGTTTTTTTATTTTAGTACACAGCATATATTCTACGACTATAAAAGATGCATACATATTTATATTACTCAAAGGCGGTAGTATTAGGCGGTGAAAATATATTTTTTAACATATAGGTAATTATTACTATCTATATGCCTATAACACTCCCCCTTAAATACCTATCGATAATTATGAATTACGCACTGCCTCATTAAAAACTTTATCATGGAAAAACCCAGTGGGATAAAAACCATGACGAGGAAAAAAGAGTACAGTGACATAATCTCTCCCTGAAATGACGAACTTCATAAGTTTTGTAGTTGACGCATTCTAATACTTTCAACATGTTTTCTAAATATTGTCGTAGGAAGCGCTTTCGTAAACAGATCAGCTGCATTTTTTGTTGAACTAACATATTGAATATCTACTTCTTGATTTTTTTCGAGTTCTCGTGTGTAAGAGAAAAATCTTGGGGGAATATGCTTCGTTCGGTCGCTCTTGATATAACCTTCTTTGAGTTGGGCGACACAAGCAGCATTGTCTTCAAACACCTTTGTTGGCTCTTTATTTATGACTATTCCGCTTGCTTTTTGAATATGTTGTGTTATGGATCTGAGCCATATGCATTCTCTACATGCTTCATGAAGTAAAATTGTTTCTGCATGATTTGAGGAGGTAGCGACTAGAGTTTGCTTTTGGGAACGCTAAGAAATTGCAGTGCCTCCAATTTGTGATCGGGCTTTATGTGGGTCTGATAAATAGCCAGCATCTGCAAAACCAACTAAATCGAAAGTAAAATTTCTATTATAAAATAATCCCAAATTAGTTGTTCCTTGGAGATAACGAAATATATGTTTTATTCCATTCCAATGTCGGCGCGTAGGTGATGAACTGTATCTTGCAAGTAAATCAGTAGCGAATGCTATATCTGATCTAATACAATTTGCAAGATACATGAGTCCGCCAATAGCGCTCATATAAGGTACTTGAGGACCTAATACCTCTTCGTTATCTTCACAAGGTCGGAATGGATCTTTATCAACATTAAGTGATCTATTAACCATTGGAGTACTCAAAGGAGTTGCTTTATCCATGTAAAAGCGTTTTAAGATCCTTTTTGTATAATTTGATTGATGTACAAAAATTCTATTCCGAAGATGCTCGATCTGAAGTCCAAGACAGAATTTTGTATGTCCAAGATCTTTCATTTCAAACTCTTTCTTCATATGGGTTCTTGCCTCATTAGATTTCTTAATAAATACACAAGGGCATATCGCATCGTTGGTATATCTTTTACTCAACAAATATTCGCTTAAGCGATTATACCACATGCGTCCGGATTGTTTTAATCCGTAAAGTGATCGTTGTAATTTGATTGAACATATTTCTTTTGATTTTGAATTCCATGCTTCAGGCATCTTTAACCCTTCTGGGATTTTCATATATATCTCATTATCAAGTGATCCATATAGATATGTTGTCACCACATCCATTAGATGCATTTCTAGATTTTTAGATGCTCCTAGGCTCATCAAAAATCTAAAAGTAATTGCATCCATTACCGGGGAATATGTTTCCTCATAATCGATTCCCGGTCTCTGAGAAAAACCTTGTGCAACAAGTCGAGCTTTATACCTTGTTACCTCATTTTCTCATTTCTTTTTCGAACAAAAACCCATTTATACCCAACGGGTTTAATGTGTTCAGGTGTTATGACGATAGATCCAAAAACTTTTCTTTTATTGAGAAAGTTCAATTCTGTTATCATAGCCAGTTTCCATTTCTCCCAATCAGATCTTTTCTGGCATTCTAATATAAATTTTGGATTTGGATCATCAGTTTCATTATCAATTTCTTTTGATACAAAAAATGAGAAAATTTCATCGTCATCTTCTATTTCGTTTCTAACCCAAATATTTCTATTTTGGGCATAGTTGATGGAAATCTCATGGTTTTCTTTATTTTCATCTTCATGACTTTTCTCTGTATTATTTGGTTCTTCTTGACCATTTTTATTTGTCTCTTCCAAATTTTTTTTCTTTCGAGGATTCTTATCTTTTGACCTCATTGGTCTCCCCCTTTTTAACTGAACCTTAGGCTCATTAGCTATGTTTCCATCATTTTGTTCTTCCATAACCATAACTCTTGATGGAACATTCATAGCGGGTATATATGATTTTGTCACCCTTTTGTATCGGTGAACGCGTCTGGTATCTGATTTGCCATATTTTGTAAATGCACAATTTTCCGAACTTCCAGTTCACGTTGATTCGTAGGAGGATCAAGATGCCACAATGATGGTGTGTACCATGTAATGTCTTTTGGAGCTTCTTTTGCTCCTCCCCCTAACGCTGGAAATTCATCTTCATTAAAATGACAATCGGCAAAACGTGTCATAAACATATCACCAGTTTTAGGTTCCAGATACCGGATTATACTTGGTAATGTATACCCAATATATATCCCTCATCTCCTTTAAGGTCCCATTTTTGTCCTTTGCGGCGGTGCTATAGGGACATAAACTGCACATCCAAAAACACGGAGATGGGATATATCTAGCTTGTGACCATACGTTGATTCTAATGGGGAGTATTTATGATATGCACTTGGTCTTATTTGAATTAGTGTTTCAGCATGCAAAATTGCATGTCCCCATATTGAAATTGGGAGTTTTGTTCTCATCATTAATGGTCTAGCAATAATTTGTAACCGTTTGATCAAAGACTCAGCCATTCCATTTTGTGTGTGAACATGCGGAATTGGATGTTCAATATCTATTCCCAATGATATACAATAGTCATTGAAAGCTTGCGAGGTGAATTCACCAACGTTATCAAGTTTTACCTTCTTTATTGTATAATCAGGAAATTGTGCCCTCAACCTGATTATTTGGGCAATGAATTTTGCAAAAGCCATATTTCGTGTGCTCAATAGGCACACATGTGATCATCTACTAGATGCGTCAATTAATACCATAAAATATCTAAATGGCCCGCTACAAGGAGAACTTGCATTAATTCTGGATATGCCGTGTATCCTTTCGCCCGGTATTGTTGTTGCAAGACTACATTTCCAGGATGAAATGTTTGAAGATTTTTTTCGATCATATCATATTCACTTATTCTCTCTCCACATAACATTATCCTGGAAGTGATTCCGAACAGAGCGGAATTATATTCACTTACACTTTTGTAGTCCTGAAATCGGAGGTTTAACCACTCATGTTTAGCTTTTGGTAAGATCACATATTTCTGGTGATCAAATCTATCTTTGAGTGATTTCCAAAGATCTGCAGGATATTCTTTTGTTATATATTCATCCTTTAAACCATCGTGGATATGGTGGACCAAAAATATCATAGCATTAGCCTTTTGCTCATCTGAAGTCATTTTTGATTTATCGATGGTATCGAGGAGTTTTCTTCCTCTAAGGTGCATTTTTGCTGCAACTGCCCATCTCATATAATTGTTTCCCGATATATCAAGGGCGGTGATTTCTTGTTTAGCCATATTTGACATATTTACTGCATAACAGTAATAATAAAATTTTATTATTTAATTTTATAAATATTTGACATAATATTATTAAAACATAATTTAAAAATAACACATTATCTAAATACAAAAAAAAATGAAACAAACAAGCAATTACAAGGATATATGAAACACAAATAGATAGACCAACAATTATACGAAAATCTTCAGGAGTGTGCTCCAAAACAAAAAGCCCGTAAATTGAAGAAATAATTGTAACCAAAGAAATAATTAAAATCCAAATAAACATTTTTGTGATGAGAAAGAAAAAAAAAATTGTGTGAAGATATGAGGGAAAATGAGTGTATTTATAGATGAAAATTTTGTATGTATCCGTTGGAAATAGTGTTTATAGCCATTGGGTATATATATATTTGTATTTTTTTTTCATAACCGTTAGAAAATATAATTAATGTAAATTAATATTTATCAATAATATCATTATCATGAATTTATTAAATTATATAAAGTGATAATCATATATTAGGTATTAACAATAATAATTTAAAATGTATTGTTTGTCTTGTGGACTAATTTATTTTATTTTTCTTACCGTTCTTCAGGAATGTTTTGTAAATGTCTTCGGGACATTTTATTATTTATTGTTCTTCTGGAACAATTTGTAAATGTCTTCTAGACATTTAAAGACATTGATCTGAGGAGGCATAGCCTACCATATAATCATTTGTCATTTGAGGAGGCATAGCCTACCATATAATCATTTATCATTTGAGGAGGCATAGCCTACCATATAATCATTTATCATTTGAGGAGGCATAGCCTACCATATTTATTATTTGAAGAGGCATAGCCTACCATATGATTATTTCAGGTATATATATGTATGATGCACAAATTACTTATTATAACAAAGTATAAAAACAGATTTGACAAAATTAAATTTTACCTTTCGTCTTATGGGAGCGGTCGTGCTGATAACGTGTTATGAATTATTATTATTGGATTATAATAATATTATAATTTTACTATTTGTATAGTATTGATTGTGAATAAGGGAGAGAATATGTTTTTTTATTTTAGTACACAGCATATATTCTACGACTATAAAAGATGCATACATATTTATACTACTCAAAGACGGTAGTATTAGGCGGTGAAAATATATTTTTTAACACATAGGTAATTATTACTACCTATATGCCTATAATATATATATATTGATTTTTCATAAAAGCAGATATCATCTCGTTGGTTCTATAAAAAGCTTTATAGACTTATACAATGAAACAACTCAAAGTTTCCATAAATCCCTAAGTTAAAAATAATGGTTGAATTACTCATCAGCCTCTGTTTTGTTTTTTTTCTTGGACTGACTACAATATTGTTCTTATTGTATGTGTTCCCACCACAATAAGTGGAGGTCATGGCCCAATAACAGGCAATTCTAGATAACCATATCCGGTTTTGATCCGGTACGTATTCTGAAGTCTGAGGTCCTGATCATCATTTGGAACATTGACTTAAACAGGAGTTTGACTCAAAGAATGGTACTTAATTCCAGATTGATCAAGACTTGTAATCACTTCAAAGTCTCCAGCTTTAGTAGACCCATCTTTACTCAAGACCTGTCTTCTTAGTTCCGCACAAGCACAATACTCTACATCGTACACATCAACGCCTTTAAAGGTCACAAATGTAGTCCTTACTCCTGCCCCTGCATTTTCCCAAACAAGTCAAACACAATTAACACAAATTTGACCGGTAAAACAGAGACAACTTGCTTGGACGAAACCTTGGGATAAGAGATTGAACTTGATCAAGTACATGTGTACAAGAGTCACAACACTTAAGAAAAGAATGTTTTAGCTTACCGTGAGTGACTAAGAGCAAGTTCTCTGAAGGATATTTATCAGCAAGAGTCTTTATCAATTAAGAAATCGATCTGTACAACCTTCTACAGTCTCTTCCCATTGTGGCACCTGAATAGACCCAGCAAGAGATAATCAGAATCAAGTTTATTAGACTCAAATTGCTTCCCATATTAGAAGCTAGACAGAAACAGAACCTCTTTATAAACAGGATCTACATTATGATACACCATTCCATCAGGAATCATGTCTTCAAGATCTGAAATCATGAAATCGAATTTCCTATCTTTGGGAGAAATCTCAGGCTTGATAGCTATTTTGTTCAGCATCTCACTCAAACCAAATTCAATTGAAACCTGAGAAGCATATAAGAATCAGCTTAAATGAAGTTTATATGAAACATACAACAGATTCACAACTCTTATCTCGATTCAGCTCAACATTCTTAGACTAAAATTGATCAACAGAGATTCAAGGATACATGAACACCACAGATTTCAGAGTTTCAAACCTAAGTAAAATCAGAAAAACCTAAGCATGTTTATAAGATAGGGTGATTATCTGACCTTGAACTTAGATTTATCAAATGGAAGTGACGTCTTTAGACGACGTAGCATTAAGATCGAAATCGACGGCAGAGAGAGCAGCGATGACTTCTGAAGCAGTCTGGATACAACGGAAAAAAGGAGAGACGAAAACACGGTGAATCGGAAACTGGGTCTGATTTCAAATCCGTTGACCAGTTCGAAAGGAACGAACCATACCTTCCTCAACGAGGGGAGGGTCCCATGGTCTGGCAGCTGTATCGAGCCAAAGAGGATTAACTTTGTCAATGCGATCACCATGACGCATCAAGAAGATATTTTGGTAGCCATCGGGATTCAATCTATGAGAAGACTCCATTGATGCTCTAATTGTTGCTCCTGTTGGTTTGCCTTTGGGACTACGTCGCAAGTGAACATTCATGCTTTTTCCTCTCTTTTTTTCTTTTCTGTTCTTTTTTTTAAATGTAGTTTTAGTGATAATTTTTTTCCGTCCAAAAACATATATTATAATTTATATCTTATATAAAATATTATAAATGTGTTTACAAAAAAAACATATATTATAGAGGATCTACCAATCTAGTTGATAAAAAAAAAAAAACAAAAGATGCTCATTAATTTTTCTATTGGACGACAATTTTTTGTGAGAATACAAACATGTAATACTTTTTCAACAAATCAACAATTTGATCCACTAATATTTAGCCTTCTTCATTCTCTTGTCAATCTTAGTCTTGTAACTAGATCGACAAATCGTAATATATATCTAAAGTCCAGATCATAGAATCCATTTTTTTCTTATGTATTGAAAAAGAATTAAACTCTAATATAATGAGAATTTATAAAGTGATCGCTCATATTTAGCTATTTAACTAAAAAGAATCTTCTAATTTTATTTTGTTTTGTCAAATCAACGAGAAATAACTTCAACTTTTAAAATAATATTTGGATGGACCATACGATGTTTTAGAATTAAACTGCAGCAGAAAAGACACAAGTGAACATTCACATATAAACTTTTATAGAAGTAAACCGTGAAACCAAATATTAATATATAAACGAAACTAAACCGGAGATTGGTTAATAAGAGGATGGAGTGGGAGACTGTCGTCCTTGAACGTAATTCCATGACTGTTAACCACCTCAAACCCATCAGCACTATTCCGAATTTGTCTTCTCAATTCAACAGAACCACAATATTCAACCATGTACTTAGTTGTGTTTTTCAAATTCCTGTTTATTGTAGCACTTACTCCTCCCCCTGAAATTACCAACAAAAAAAGATTAGAGGAATGTTAATTTGATTTAAGAATTAGAAGAAAAAAACCATAAATTTGTGTTGCTTACAATGCGTGACTAAGAGTAAGTTCTCAGAAGGATACGAGTCTGCAAGACCCTTCAATGTATTAGCATATCGATCTTTGAAACCTTGTACAGATTCATCCCATTGTGGCACCTCTTTATAAATCATATCCACACTAGAATCCACTGTTCCTTCAGGAAACATAGCTTGAAGATCCGATATATTGAATTCAAATTTCCCATTTTCAGGAACAATTTCAATCTTTATAGCTCTTGTGCTTAGTATCTCGCACAATCCATATTCAATTGCTACCTGAAACAGACGAGACAAGGCATAAGCATCTCAAATAAGGGTTAAATAAAATATGATCATTATGGTTACAAGAACGTAACACATGTTTGAAGTTTCAGCTTAAATAAGTCAATGGCTTCTGTAGTATAAAGAATACACGTAATTTACGATCCGGTTTATGTCCACTACACACACAAAAAAAACAACCTAACATGTATTTGAAATATGTCCAAAAAATTATATTTCTTAATAATATCTTTCCATCCAAAGTATCTGAATATTTTGTTTTCCGTATTAGTACAAATATTCTCTATAATCACAAGAACTATTAAAAAAAATTGTTACAAAAAATCTTAAAATTATCACGTATATATTTGGAAGTGTGAAAAATCACAAAAAGTCTTAATATATTCACACTTCCAAATTCGTGGCTAGATATTTAGAGAGATGTTTTAGCAATTTTGTGGTTTTCTACAACTAAAATAATGATAAGAACTCAATGGTCCGATTAATTCAACATATAAAAATAGAGATATAATGTTTGACCTTGAGCTTAGTATTGTGAATGGAACCCACTTCTTTAGAGGACATCGCGTTAGGATCAAAGTCCACGGCGGAGAGGGCAGCAACGACTTCATTAGCGGTTTGGATGCAACGAAGGAAAGGAGAGACAATGACTCGGTTAATCAGAAAATTATTCTGAGACCGGATTCTTTGACCGGTTCGAAAGGCCCGATCCAAACCATCTTGAACAAGGGGTGGATCCCAAGGTCTCTTAGCAGTTGAAGGCCAGAGTGGCTCAACATGGTCGAGTCGATCACCGTGACGCATCACGATCACATTTTGATAACTATTGATCTCTGAATTTGCAGACTCCATTGCTCTCTGTGTCTCCACTTGATATGTGAGGCATTTTATATGCAATAAACGAGAGAAAATAAACCTTTTGAGACGGCTGCATAAGATGCATTTTTCCACAGTGAGAAATTGCGAGGAAGCCTTAAAACGTAAGAGAGTAATTAGATTTGTATTTAAACAAGACTTATTGGTGTTGCTAAGAAGTTTACTTTTGTATAAGTCCAAACATAGAAACCGGAACTACTCCATATGGATGTATTAATAAATACACTAACCTGATGGCTAATGGGGTTTATTCTTTTATAATATATGTATAATTTGGTCAATGATTTATCGTTTGAACAAGCTTGACTCTCTTTTTCTTTTTTCTTTTTGGTCAGCTAGTAAATCCATAAACTGTTTACTGTATGTAAACTTTTTACCGAAAGTAGCAGAATGAAGCGGTAACAAGATTATTCACGAAAGACATAATAGATTAATCAAAGTGCAGTCTTGTTTTAACAAATTTACACTTAACCACAATTTGGTTTACTACTGAGCTCACACAATACTACAGATTTGCAGTTTAATTCTCTCATATTTACTCACTAAGCACACACTCAAAACCTTTGAACTTCTTTGCCATATGAAAGTATTGGACAGTAAGAACAGCTCCGATTAACCGGAGATACAAACTGATTTCATTGATCAATCAAGCTCACAAAAGTTTGTTACAGAGTATCGAAAAAGTGAGTGAGAGTCAATGTCTTCTTCTTCTGTTACAAAGACTTAATAATAAAGAAGAAGAAGACTTGGTCCAATTGAATGATTTAATCAATTGGTTTAACAAAACTGGTAAAATATAATGAACCAAAAGAACAACATTGAACCGGAGTGAATTATTCTTCTAATAGCCTCCCTCAAGATGACAGTCAGATTGTTTTGAGTGACATATTGCTTATAAACTGGTTGAATTTGCTCGGTCCTAGTGGTTTTGTAAAGACATCAGCCAGCTGCAAATTGGTGTTAATGTGGAGTGTCTTGATGAGCTTACTTTGGACTTTCTCTCTTACTATATGACAGTCCAACTCAAGATGTTTTGTTCGCTCATGAAAGACAGGATTGCTTGCAATATGAATGGCAGCTGTAGAATCACAGAAAAAAGGAACCGGCTTATCTTGAGAAATCTGTAACTCATTTAACAAGTTTGTTAGCCATTGGACTTCTTTAACTGCTAGTCCCATTGCCCTATACTCTGACTCTGCCGATGATAAAGAAACTGTGGTTTGCTTCTTGCTTTTCCATGAAATAAGCGAATCACCAAGCATCATACAATAACCTGATATTGATCGTCGAGTATCCTTGCATTAGCCCCAATCTGCATCTGTGAAGGCCTTTAAAATCAAATTGTTATTAGCAGAATAGAACAGACCAAGATTAATCGATCCTTTTAAATATCTAAGGACCCTATATGCTGCCTGTAAATTAGACTGTTTTGGACTTGATGTAAACTGACAGAGTCGATTAACTGCATAAGTAATGTCTGGCCGAGTGATGGTCAGATACATTAATCTACCTACTAGACGCCTATAGGTGGAAGCATCAGACAATGTTGGTTCTGTACTATTAGCAGTTAGTGAGATACCTGGCTCCATGGGAACACTTGCAGGTTTGCAAGCTTGTAATCCTGCTTCAGCCAACAATTCCAGAACATATTTTCTCTGACATACAGAGATTCCAGTGCTAGCTCTAGCTATCTCCAAGCCTAGAAAGTATCTTAATGGTCCAAGATCTCTCAGCTTAAAGCAATGCTGTAAGGAAGTCTTCAGATCTGTCACAGAATCTTCACTGTTTGAGGCAATTATGATATCATCCACGTATACTAGTACTGCAACATACTTCCCTTTGA
The DNA here is from genome assembly GCA_023374145.1 of Lepidium sativum. NCBI lineage: Eukaryota > Viridiplantae > Streptophyta > Magnoliopsida > Brassicales > Brassicaceae > Lepidium > Lepidium sativum. The sequence continues at coordinate 22,714 of JAKUCM010007948.1, forward strand.
TGTTTTGAATAAAAAGAGTATGGTCAGTATTAGATTTTGTGAAACCTAGCTCAAGTAAGGAGCTGCTGAATTTGAGAAACCATTGACGTGAGGCCTGCTTCAGTCCATATATCGATTTGTTCAGCTTGCAGACTGCATCTTTGGGAAGTTTCTGGTCATCAGAAGTGGTGTACCCGGGGGGAAGGTTCATGTATATCTCCTCCTCTAAGTCACCATTTAGGAAGGCGTTTGAGATGTCTAACTGTGTGAGGCTCCATTGTTTTGCTGCTGCCACCGCAAGTAAGGTTTTAACTGTTGTCATTTTGGCTACAGGGGAGAAGGTGTCTATGAAATCGATGCCCTCCTGTTGTGTATAACCCTTCGCCACCAGTCTTGCCTTATGTCTCTCTAGAGTGCCGTCTGCATGTAGCTTTGTTTTGTAGACCCATCTACAGCCAATTGCTTTCTTATCTTTAGGCAATGAGCAGATTTTCCATGTGTCCGAATCTTCAAGAGCTTTAAGTTCTTCATTCATAGCTGTTAACCATGTATCTGACCTTTTTGCATGTGCGAAGCTTGTAGGTTCTCCCAAGGACATTACTGAGAAGATGTACCTTCTGTATTCTTCCGAGAAATTGTCATAAGACAAGAATGCTGCAAGAGGAAAGGATACATCAGTCTCTGTAATGTTAACATAGTAATCTGCTAAATGTTGTGGAATTTTTGATTTTCTTCTGGAGTGTGAAGCAGGAATGTTGAGATGAATATTTGATAGCTCTGTGTTATCCTTGGCTTCTTCAAAGATTGTTTCCTGTATTCTAGAGTCTATGTGTTCGAGATCCTTGTTAATCAGCTCGTTGTGCTCATCTTTATTTCCTGAAACGTCATGTGAATCTGTTTCAAAGAAAGAAGTTACATCTTTAGTCAGTTCAGACTTATTCTTGAAAGGAAAAATACTTTCATAAAACACCACATTCCGGGAAATAAAAATGTTATTTGTCTCTAGGTCCATCAATTTGTATCCCTTGTATCCCATTGGATACCCTAGAAAAATACATGGTTTTGCTCTAGGTAAGAACTTATGTCTGTTCTTAGTGGAAGTTGTGTTGTAACATAG